>JAMQGT020002208.1:0-295383 GCA_024447675.2 Pterophyllum scalare | reverse complement strand
TGAATGCTCAATCTAATGAGGCTATTTGACATTCCTCGAGGTTACAGCACATCCCCTGAGCTCTGTATGGAGTCCTGATGCAAGAGAGGGGAGCAGACCAGGTAGCATATTCTCTCTCAGCAGCCTGGACTGCGTGTAACCCTTTGACTAGGACATTGCTGGAGGCTGGTGGACATATCTAGGGAATCTCAGGGTGACCTGCCCTCATCAGGCAGAGGGAACAGAAAAATAAAGAATACAGTGTGCATACAGCATAATAAAAAGGTCTGATCTTTCTGGTTCTTGTTTCAATACAAATGAACAGCCTGCAAATAAACATATCTTGATATGTAGCGCTCTAAAGTTTTTGCACTTGTTTTTCACATTCCTGTTAGTTTACTCTTAGTCATTCTGACACAGTGAGAGATGATTTAAGGCATAAAGAAATAGAACAGCAACATTCACCAAGGGTGGTGTCATCACATTTGCTTACAGGCAAGTGCATGAAAATAGTTTTTTCTGCATTGATTCACAGAGATACCTGCAGAGGCTGTGTGCAAACAGTAAAAAAAAAAACAACTTTTTTTTAAATGTGTGATCAAATACAGTAACTTGCAGGATGGGTGTACCTTTCTGCATTGTTCTGAATGTGAAATGCAGCATAAGAAAGAACAGCTTTGCCCTCTCTGGTAAATATGTCCTTTTTTAGTTCTCTTGCCATTTTTATTATTTACATTTGCCTTTGTCCATCTCTCTCAACCAGACTCTCTGCCCTTTACGTCTCTGTTCTTGCTCTCTCCTCCAGCCACCTTGCCATGTGTAGAAAGGGACTGGCACTCTGAAGTGTGCGGTACACAAGCAACACTCCTGAATGCACACAATGTACTTGAGGTAGAAGTTAAACAGAATTGGGAATGAAGCAAACATATTTGGAACACGAGGACAGAAAGAACAGTACCAGGCTGATACTAGATATTTTAGCTTAAATGTGCATCTTTCCCATCTTAGTCTCTCCTTGGAGGGTTAGAGTTTGCTGTGAATCTTAAAAATAATGATCTTCCTCTTACCCCACATCTGTCAAGATATTTTCCAAGAATGTTTTCTTGAATTATATCAAATATATTTGGGCTTTCTACAATATAATTAGTAAGCACTGTTTGTTGTAGACAATATTCATTGCTGAGAGACCGCACTGTTTAAGTTTTAGGTACTACAAGAACACTGAAAATGCAGTAAGCAGAATAAACCTCGAATTATTATTTAGTCTGAGAACCCTTTTCTCTACATTTGCAAGGTGGGTTATTTCAGCCATCTTGGAGAACTTTCAACAGCTGTTCAGTGGAAATAGGCTGTCTCATTTGCATCTGTTTCTTCATGTACTCCCAGACGGACTCAGTGATGTTGAGATAATCAGAAACTATGTTGATGCTGAGAAGGCCATGTTATCTGCTGCAGAAGTTCTTGTTCCTCTTCTTATTATTGAAGATTGCTTTTTATAACTCTGTATGTCTGGGCTTGCTGCAATGCTGATAATCTTCTAAAATGACTAAAACATCTACACCATACTAGATTTCATAAGGTTTCGAAGTGTTCTGAATACTTTTACGTGTATAACATATGTGCGCAAATACACATAAGTCTGTGTTAACACCGAGTCTATTAACTGAACTGACCGTTAGTCTTTTTGGAGGCATCCACTTCAATCATGCCACGAAGAAGGTTCTGACAGTCTGGAGGGATGAAGTGTGGCATGTGAAACACACCCAGCTTCACCTTCTCCAAAAGATTCCTTAAGTTGTCATCATCAAATGGCAGGGCACCCTGAAGAAACACAAAGGCAGAGAAAAGAGAAAAAGAAGACACTGGAATCATACTCGGTAGATGTGACAAGTAGGAGCTGGGAACTAAGTAGAGAAGAAAGAATTTGCACTTGATACAACAGCAGCATGCTGACAGAGAAAATTGTTTTAACTGACTGAAGTCACAAAAAAAAGATTAGAAATGACTAGCACAGCTCGCCAGATGAAGCAAAAACACATTTTGAATCTTAATCCTGCACAACTTAAAAATCAAACTTCCTTTCTAAAAGCTTGTTTAACTCTCCAATTAGAGCATTCTGCCCTAAACTGCAATACTAAATAAATAATAAATAGCAGTGAACTGAACACAGGGCTTCTCTAATAATTACCCAGATTTCTCATTTACCTCATTCATTTAGAATTCTTTCATCAGTGTCATTTATCAGAGAGTGCTGACACCTCACAGATGTAGCCATTTGATGAATGGCAACCTCCATCACAAGAGGAGATGGAGGGGTGGAGAAAGATGGAAAGGGTGAGGAAGATACAGAAAAAAAGCTGAGAAATAAAGAGGCAGGGAAAAGGAAGGTAGACTTGTATAACAGATGATAAGAGTGCAGCCTAACTCCTGTGGAGTATGCGTGTCTCCCACAATCAGACAAATGGTTATCTCGCGGCTAGACACCAGGACGAAACTGAAGAGAGACAGTATTTTTCTGCAGTCAAGCAGCAGAGGCGGGGGGAAAATAGTATCTTTTTTCGGAGTGAGAAAAGCGTGGTCATGATGGAGATAATGGTAAGCATCATCAGTTTTATGCAACACAAGAGTACTAAGTATACTATCCTTAAAACAAGTACACACATATATAAGACAGACAGAGTGGAGGGAGAAAACAGCAAAAACAGAGACAAATACACAGGGCCTGTGGCCAAAAGCTGCCCTGTCAGCATTGGTATTTATTTTAGGCTCTTGTCTTTCAGTTTGGCGGTATGAATTATTCATGGAGCTGGAGTGTGTAGGAACTACAGTACAGCTGTTGATGAAACAAAGCTTCGGGGCTGCATGGCTCGGGAACCACAGACATAATGCAGCTGGAGAATAGACCTGATTATGGATACAGCGTTGTCTGTGGATACAGGATAATGAATAAAAAGATGCTTCTTTTCTCTGATCTTCTGTAGCACAAGTGTATCAGCTAGAGGGTGTTTCTGCAACATTTATTTTTCCCCGTAAGAGCATTTAAATGATAGAATATGAATTTAACTCCCTAACATCTGAGTTTATGTCAGAGGCTCCACAGTTACTTTAGGCTCACACACTGTCCATTCCACTACCTATGCTACCTAGATAGTCATGACCATCCTTTTTTAATCCACTACAATGCAAAAGCTAGACTTGCTGCTGGATATGACACAAAAGCAACCCTTCATGGTAAAATTGTTTTGTGCAATATGCCTCTAGACATGTTAAACTGTATGCCAGTATAATATTAACATCATTTACTAAAGAACAAGCTGACACTCACCACCAACAGAGCAAAAAGAATGACCCCACAGCTCCAAACGTCTGCTTTCCTCCCGTCATACTTCTCTCCCTAAGGGGAAAACACAGTGTTAGATGAGTTTAGACTGAATGTTAAGGGCCAGCTGAAACAAGATGTCGGAGAACTAAAAATAAGTTAGCACAGGAGAAAGAATATTGTGATTCTGTGAGCAGTCACTTACCCTGATGACCTCTGGACATGCGTAGTGTGGAGATCTGTTGGAAAAAGAGCAAAACTGAATAAATTAAGGAAGAAACAGAAGGTCCAGGTCATTTAAGGACTTTTTCCCCCCAGTTTTACAGATGTACCGCAGAGTAAGTAAAAGTTCATGACAGAGCAAACAAACAAGCATAAATCTCTGTCTGAAAATATGAAAAGAACAATTTAAGCAGACAGTAAAAGTCTCCAGCGAATGTAGATCAAGATGTGTTTTAGGAGTTCAGATGTCCTGAGGGTGTTTGGATGTCCTCTGGCTTGCTCAGTCAAGGGCATCCTCTCACAGCAGACAGTGAACAGACCCACTAATCTTTACAGCCCCTGGATAGACTGACAGTAAAGCCAATGACTAGATTGACACATCAATATCATATGAAGATTTATGGAGCTACCTTGCAAAGACTTCTCCATGAGCCCATGTCTATGGATGAGTGCAGCAAAGGAGTGACTTGTTATTTTGTACATAAATTCTTCCAACTCTTTAACATTCCTATAATTTTTTAATTCATTGTCTGGAACCACTAGCTAATTTCTTTGCTCCTCAAAGCAAATCACCTGTTTCCCTAAATATCTTAGCCTTGTGAAATGTGTCGTCCACCTCTCTGTCACACTGTGTTTAATACAGTACCTATGTACTAGGTACTGTAGACCTCAATAGACCTAGTCTAGGTCTATTGAGGGACTACCTAATTTGTAAACAGCCATTAGCTTGGCTGGTTGCACTCATGAACACCAGCTCTGACA
This sequence comes from Pterophyllum scalare, assembly GCA_024447675.2. NCBI lineage: Eukaryota > Metazoa > Chordata > Actinopteri > Cichliformes > Cichlidae > Pterophyllum > Pterophyllum scalare. The sequence continues at coordinate 291,101 of JAMQGT020002208.1, read as the reverse complement.
GCCCAGCTTCCTCAAACTGTCAAAATACTGGCAAAAAAACCAAACACGGCTAACATGCCAACTTGGGATGTCCAAGTGCCTTTGCAAAGAGGTCCTTAATGACTTTTCCTAAATAAAAAAAAAAGCAGGAGCTCTGTACTCATTTTACCTCTTGAGGGCTACAACACACAAGCCTCACAAAGCCTTTATGTTGGTCCCATATGGATTATTCCATGTCAGTTTATCAAATGCCTGACTGTCCCCTATGCGCAAAATTGTGATTTCTTCTGGACTTCAAAGCTGCTTCTCAAAGACTAGGAACCCAAATATTTTCTTTCTTCAAGCTTTCATTGTTCTATCTTAACTTGAGCAACATTCCTGGCAGTCTATATTCACAGAGCCATAGCAGCAGATACTGACTCTAAAAAAAACAAACAAAAACACAAAAAACTGCAACTCAAGTGAAAGAAAATAATGCTACAAAAATGCTGCCTTCATCAACTGCAATACTTTTTTGACAAAACAAACAACAGGATCCTGAAATTTTGCATATTTCACAGGAATTTTTTCACCCAAATCTGTGACGGTCTGGTGGGTAGTTTTGTTTGCTTTTACATTTAATGAATTCAGATGGATTCAGATGAAATGACCTACATATAAGAGGTGGAAGTAGCCACCAGGTCAAAAAGCTGAAGCCAATGCATCAGTAACTTAAAGTGCACTGGTTGCATGATCTTTGCTGCAAAAAATTATTAAAAAAAAAAATCTAAAAATCTCACGCTCCAATAGACTCACTTTTATATATATATATATATATATATATATATATATATGTGAGTCTATTGGAGCGTGAGATATATATATATATAAAAAGTGACAAGTTCTTTCATAAATACTAAGTCAGAAAAATGTTTCATGCTATTATGATGCTTTGATTAGGATAACTGTGGCCTTTTTTAACTTAATTCCAATATTGTCATGAACTGGATGGAGGAAAGACTCACTTGCGGAACAAAGAATCCAGAGAAAGCAGACACTTTATTGTGTGGGGGGCAGATTCAAAACAGGAGAAAGCAAAACAAAGTTTCCCTCCATGGTCTCTGCTGTACTGGCTCGGAGGATCCGTGGGCACACACTAAAAGTTTCCAACTTGAATGTCTCCTGGAACAGGCTGGATCTTGCATCTACAACAATCTGGCAGCAACTGAGGCGTTTCTCCCATCATAAATAGGCTACCCCTGACGAGCCTTCATCTGTGGCAGGTGTGCGAGTCAGGTGATCTCCCACAGGTGAAGCACCAGCTACAGGGAGGACATCTTCCACAGCCGCATGCAACCAAGACACGCCCACAAACACCAACACAGAATGGGACGGGGAGCAGGATAAGAAAGAAAAACAAACTGGTGGCCAGCCAGGGAGAGCTCCGGGAACCATGACAAATATTAGTCCTCAAAAAGAGGTATTTTGTTCTATTGCACTTTAATCAAAGGTTTTTACCCAGCTAATAAACAACGTTTAATATATTTATCCTCTGAAGGTGTGAGAACTTTTGGTTTGCTTTATGCACAACTGGTCTAAGATGAGTTTTGTCATTATCTTAACATTAGAAAGCCCCTCTGTGGTTATAATAACAATCTGACTTTTGACATTCTAACTTAATTTTCCCATTATCACAACTCTATTTAGTATTGTTCTACTGGCGACTCGCAGCATAGCCTTATCTACACCAGGTTCATTTAGTTAACAAGCACTCAGTGACAAGATACAAGTACATACTTCAGTGAACAAGTGAGTTAACAGGGTCATTGCTACAAAGTTGCTTTCATCTGACTGCAGACTAAGTATGGGTGATATTTTAAAAACACCCTCATGACTCACACCAGATTCAGAGTATATAGTGGGATCCTAAAGATAAATAGAAAACTGTGAGAGCCACTTTCTACTGACCAGCATGAAAAATGTAGCCATTTGAAAAACAGTTCAGTGTGGGTTTGACATAACATCAGTCTTTTCTTGATACTTTCTCAACTTAACACCACTAGCATCACACACAAAAAAAAGGAAAGAAATGTTCTCTATTTTTGGAGGCCAGCAAATAACATAATGAGACACAAAAAGCTGTCTTTATCACAACTCTTTATCGCAGCTCATCAGTCATAACTGTCTGCACTACAGAGGGATCTCTGGACCTTCAAGCACGACTTTTTAAGTTTACGATAAGATCACCAGTTTTCTGCAATACACAGTATACTGGATTCAGTATGAAGTGAGTATCATGATGTTAAGAAATGTGAATTATAATAGAAACACTGAAAGAAGCAACAGTATATGTTGGTGATCAGAGACACTGACACATGAAGCTGATCTTGATGAAAATTAATCTTTTTGGACTAAATTTGTGCGCCTCCTTACTGCATACAAGATAATTTCCTTTCATCAATCTGTGCCACAGAATTACAGTAAATAAACAGCAAGCAGTGATGAACTCCCAGCTGGGTTTGAACAGACAGAAGAAGATGTTGCATTTGCATCCTTGAATCCATACTAGAATATGCTTGGCAATGCCTCTGCTATACATCTGTATGTCTGCACGTATTTATGGATGTGCTCTGAGGCTCCCACTACTCTACCTGGGGCAAGTTTCATCTTCACTCAGCTCCATTACCCACAGCAAATGGAATACATTTGTGTCAGACTGCTGCATGATGAGAAGGGGCCAGATAAATGTGTTTAATTAAAAAGTGTCATATCTACACTTAGAGATGGGACAGTCAGAAAGGCATGAATAATCAATAACTACACAGACACACACACACATTAGGAAACAGCACAGAGAAACACAAACATACTGCTATGAGACATATGCAAACACGACACGATGCAATCAAGACTGTAAGGCCTGTGTCTGTGGTGTTGTAGGGTTGTTCAGATAGACACCTGATCGCTCCATAGATGACAATGTTCAAAGTGATCGCCAATCAAGACACTATTTAGCTTGTTTTCTCAACAAGGTGTGGACTCTATTAAAATATCATCATTAATAATAATGTAAAACTAATTTAACTTGCAAGCTATCATTTGCAACTCCTATACACATGTGAACACACGTACACACACAAACACGAAAATATGTACACACTTTGAAATGAACATGCAGGTGGGAAGTGGCTAAATTGATTGATCAGAGAGAAAACCGTATGTTTGTCTTTTGTCTTTTTTAAATTAGAGCTTAATTTAAATTATTAATATATTTTTCGCTGAGATGGTAGTTTCTCTTCTCTCATGTGCTCTTTATTATGCAACATTTGTGACAGGAAAACAAATTAATGTAAGGAGTCACCATCACCTCAAGTAATATTATCTTCACTACACTTTTCTTTCCTACACTGTGCTCCATGCCCTCCTCACGGATGTGGAGCAGTGGAGGGGACACAGATGCACAGCAGGCAATGTTACAGTAGCTGATGACAACTTGTGTTACTAAAAGTGCAATAAAGAAATATTCGCAAAAATTTGTGAGCCAATGTCGGCCCCAACCAAGTTGTGTGCATGCTTTTGTTTCATAGACAGGTCTGATTTCATGTCTACAGCGAGTACTTTTAGCACTTTGTAATTCAAGGGGTCAAAGAAGATTCACTCCACCTGGACCGAATTCAGACTTGTGCAGAGTGGCAGAATGCATTCAAATATAGATCAAATTGGTCAAAACATACTGCTGACTAAGAGCTGTTGCATAAAGCCTTTCTAGGAAAATGGAAAACTTTAATGTGGTCATTAAAGCTGCAGAATGACTGAACTGCGCGTATCTGACTTGCAGATTGCCATGCACACTGCTTTCAGTTGGCCTGATCTCTACTGATGAGTCATGAGAGCTTAGGCATTGTGTGACTGCTGAAAAAATTATGCAACAGTTTCAATCAGATCCATGTGTTTGTATGCACATGCATAATGAGTGCACATGTATATTATGTAAAGGGACGGAGTCAGAGACAGAGAGGCACCCAAACAAGCAGAGGACATAGGGACTTAGAGGTGAGGGATGAACTAAGCCTCCACTGTGTTGTGTGCGCATGTGTGTTGCTGTATTGCGTGTGTAAAGTGTGTGTAACTTCAGTTTCAGCTGATTTGGAGGCTTAATCTGGACAGAATCAATCTGAGCTAGGGACAGCTGTCACGGATCCTATCTCTCGAGCCGTGCACAGTGTCATGTGCAAATGCAGGGGAAATATTTTCCCAAGACATTCACATTACAAGCAAGATAACAACTTAAACCACTGAGTCTGCATTAATACCAAATTTGTAGAAGCATATCTGGAGTATTATAGATGTACGTCACTTGTCTGTCCAAAAATTTGAACCAACTTTGTGACATCAAAACATTAGCTCATCATTTTTTTCCTATTAAGTGCCTACTAGATGTAGACATTTAAATCACCAAGTTGATTATGTTCTATGTATGTTTTAATAGGTGAACTATATCTACTGATCCACAATTTTACTTGCTGAACTGTGCTATTTTACTTCGTCACCTGACAATAAGACTTCATTATCTGATGAAAATATAGCAAAGAATCAATAGAATAAAATCAACAATATACTTCTGCATACTGTTGGGCAGTACTTATATGATCAAAATCTAATTTCTAAAGCAAATTTAACGGATGCTTTGGAGGACCACAGTGCAGCAGTGAGGTGTTTCTGTTAATCCATGCTGTCACTGAGTTTATGAACCTAGTGCTTAAAAGTAATCATCATCAAGTGTGCTGCCTTTTATTGACAAATATGACCCTGTGCAATGTCCACTACACTTTAGGTTTAAATAAAATCACTCCCACAATAAAAGAGACCTTGGTACTCCTTTGAGTGTAGTCCTACTTTGAAAGTGACTCTTCCTGCAAGTGAATTCATTAAAGTCATGGGATTGATGTGCCTGGTGTGGTTGTGACTATTAGATCATAAACCCAGTGTGAAATATTAGGAGACGGGCGCAGTAATGTATGGCCCTGGCCACGCTCATCACCAGATACCACACTCTGTGATAGATGCTGAAAGTGTCTCCTGAAGAGATCAGCACAGCACGAAAATGGACACTCTGACAACACTGCACCTAGCAGAGGGCCTTATGGCTCCACTCATTCCACTTACTCTCTAACTTACTTCTGGTTCTCTCTTGCGTAGTGGTACTTCCACTCTAAATATGACTTTTTAGTTACCCCCAGGACATTCTTGGAGTCATCTAATATCAATTTACAGAGGATTTAAGTTACATATTGCATGTACAGTCATTATGACATATTTCATACTACTTACCCACAGCTGGTTTCCAACAGACTATCTCCAACCTGAAGGGAGGCCATGCCAAAGTCTGCTATCCTGATGTTGTTCTTTTCATCTAGCAAGAGGTTCTCTGGCTTTAGATCCCTGTGACTGAAAGACAGTGAGACAGAAACACACAACAGTTAATAAGGCATGAAAAACCTCATCATAACTAATTAAAGCAAGTGAAACTGAGGAGAAGCAAAAGGAGTCCTGTAAGGTATATCAAACACTTGTGCATCACACTTGGGTCCATGCATGGACAACACATAATTGTAACCCGCTACTGATCACCAGCCTGCTCTTGGCAACAGCTCTTCTTTGATTTATCCAAGCTGAAACTAAGGGCTCCCACCTTGTAACTGTACTGGTAAAAGGTGTGACAGCCCCCTGCTGTGTCCTTTTCCCCTTCTGGTTCCTTCTCTCTTTGTCCCTCAGCCCCTTCCTCTCATCTCCCAGACAGCCACCAGCAAACTGGCTGAGCAAAGGGTGTCAAGGGTAGGCAACCGCAGAGGTGGTGTTCATTAGCTGCCATTCACTATCACTAAACACAGCAAGGGGGATAATATCCAGCAGACATAATCTCCCTACTTAAAAGGAACCATTGAGAGAAATAACTTTCTGATACTGACTTGGAGGTTAAGATCTCAGTTTTGATGAGTGGCTGTTCAAAGAGGTGTGGCATTAGCATTTTATAGCACATTTAACATCTCTTCCGGGGTTGAGGGTTGTATTACATCACACTGTGATGTCTGCCAAGGCTGAGGGAGGTACCACCGACATGTATGTGTGTATACACTGACAACTTTTCAGCTATCATTTCTACACTCTTTATGTACTTGCTTAGTTTCCATTTCTCTTTAATAGGAGGTCTTGGGTACTAGAGAGTCACAGAGCTATCAGGACTTTCATCTTCCTGCTACTCTAATGATAGAAAGGGGAGATAGAACAATAGCTGGATGTGCTTGCCTTTGAAGAGTGCCTCATCACAATGGACATTTAACCTTAGATGACATCAGTTGCTGTAAAACTCGTTTCCTGTCCTGAGGGATTAACTGTCAGTTGGCTTGTTATCATCATGCTGGCAGTCTCTGTGATCTCAGCTATAATTGAAATAAAACATAGATAGCATCTAAAACAGTTCTCCCCAGGCTAAATCTTTCATCAATTCACACAACCATCATTTGACTGTGATGCAAGTAGCCTGAGAGCTTTAACTAGCATTGTCACGAGGAAGGAACAAACATTTACAGCACTGCTCCAGGGCCACCAATATGAGAGGATCTGAGCAGTGCATCTCGGAGGTGCATGCACGTGTCCCTTTATGCCCCTGGGTCAGTGCATTATTGGAAAGTGTTCAAATTGGCTGATTATATAATGATCTGTTTGATGTTTATGACTGTGTTTAAAGATTCTTTACTATTGAAATCACGGAGAGGAGACAACTTCTTTATCTTAACAGACCACAATCAAGAACCACTGCAACTTTTAATCAAAATTAAGGTTACATTCATATTTTTTGTATTATTATTTTTGAGCAAAAAAAGAAAGGGGAACCATGTAAAAAATTTGTTTCTGCTCTTAGAATATGTATTTATTTATTAAACCAAGGTATCAGACCTCAGACCTTAAGTAGCTTGTGGGGGCTGTGGCATGTTCAAGATCATCTTTAGGGAAGGCCATGTGATTCAAATTTTAAAGTTCATAGATATTGCTCAAATATTTCCATTTCCCAACAATCACTTGCCACTGGTTCCTTTACTCACCTACCTGACCCTCTGAAATTAAAATAATTCAATGCCCCCAAAGCAGGAGAAGGGTTCAGGAAGATACCAACACCATCTTTTTTAAGTAGTCTTCTCCTCAATTTGTAATGTAACTAAGAAATGGCAGTCATAGGGCTGATGACCTCAAGGTAGGGTTGTTAGAAATGTAAACCAAAACTGCAGAAGATGCCCAGGAGGAGAATAAGGGTGCAGAATTTCAGGACAACATCACTTCTCTAACTGTCAAGCACAGGTGTGGATCATCACGCTTTGGGTGTGGGGAATGCCAGTTCTGAAACCTAACATCACATAATCATGAAAAAAAAAGCTAAAGATGAAAAGAGAATGACTTCTAAGACAGCATGATGATCCTAAATACACCCCAAAAATCCACAGCCTCTAGAGGTGCAAGCTCAAGTTTCTGCTACAGCCCACACATAACCTCTACCTAAAAATCACTGAAAATCTTTGGATAGACATTAAAAAGATCGGTACCCAGGAACCTCAAACCCACACCTTCATACCCAACAAATATGAACTGATAGCCTGTGAAGGGGCTTTACTTTCCAAAGGGGTAAGCAGTGATCATGCAGGGTGCTTTTAATTTTTGCTTCTGGCCCTTTTCCTTTTTTGTTATTTTGAAACTGTAAAAAATAAATAAATAATCTTGCTTAGGAAATTAAAATATGTTTCATCTTTACGGCATGGCTTTTAAAAATCATGTCATTGTTTATTCACTAAGCACTGTTACATAAATTTGGACCAAATCAAGTATTCCCTTGCTGAACTGTCTGCCTCAGATGCAAAAAATATGAACAAAATCAGTCTCAAAGACCCATAAACATGACATAAAAAGTGTGTTATCATAGGCCTATCACATGTAAAACATAAAGAGGCAACATTCAAGAGGGTGTTCCACAAAAAAGAAGGCAACAGCAAATTTAAGCAGTGGAAGCACCAGAGGAACAAATTGCATCTAAATGCTTTATTGGTTGTCAAGACCCTGGTATCTATAATGGGACGTTAAACTGCTTCTCCGTCACATTAGGCTGCACTTTGCTACTGTAATCCTGCTCACACAGCATACCTCAAAGCAGGGACATTGTGTATGTCAAGCAGAGGCAGAGGCTGTTAAAACAAATTCAGGAGTTGCAATAAAATTGAGCAGTTTTTCTTTAAAAAGGCTGGGGGGGGGGGTGTCATACCATCAGCTTTTCTTTTTAAAAAAGGAAAAGAAAAAGAAAAATACCATCGATGCCACGGATACATTTTGCTTTTGCAAAGCTGGTTTCTATGAGGAGTTAAAATGTATTTCACTAAGCTTGTCTCAAATTGAGACAAGGAATAGAGAAGAAAAAGAAAAATAACAAAGGGGGTGCATAATTTAAAGTTTAGTACAGTCATTCATCATTTCAGCGCAGTTTCTGCCTTTGTCTGTAACACGGGCATGTCACTTCACTATGCACTAAGCTCTATGCTCTGATGATGATTCTGTGTAATTTAAAGGGAATGTGCACATGTTTACTGTTTCTACATGTTATCTGAGGAAGGGTTTTACCCCAAGGGTCTTTTGGACATGATTCTTGCAATCGAACAACGTGCTCTTAATTGCCTGTGGTCACTTGTGCATATTTTGCTGATATGTTCTGTTTTGCAGTATGCTGTAATGACTCTGTCCTCTTGAGGCTCACATCACTATAATTTCTCAGACATGTAAACGGTGATGTGTGGTTTTATGACTAGCTTGAAATGCAATGAAAATATACTTTTCCCATGTTGACACATTTGGCATATAACATGTTTTAATGTCACTTTTCATTAAACCTGCTCACACCAGGATACGTGGCTCTAATTAGCTACACGAGAACACTTAAAACGAACACTAATGGATCAAATGCATCTTTTTGACCCATTAACACGCCAGGAAAATGGCTCACCTGGTTTTGAATTTTCATGAGGTACTACAGTTATCCTGGCACAATACAATACGCAGAGTAGGGTTTTAAAGCACTGCTGGGAATCAAAATGCACCCATTTAGCCTTCGGCATACCCCTGTGTCATCCTCCTCTTTCTACCTTTTTCTTTTTTCTCTCAAACTTTTTTAGGCTTCTGTTGACCCAATTAGAGAGAGACCAAGTGCATTCACTCAAAAAAGCTTTAGGCTAATATTCTATGGAATTAGAAAAAGAGGACAACTCTGACTGCTGACTCGAATGTGCTAGGCACAATCCTTCATTAGCCAATGGGGTTAATTGTGTATTCAGAGCAATGAGGGATGAGAAAGATAAAACTTTTATTTTTTTTGAATTTTTTGTTAATGGAGTTGCATTGCAGCTTAAAGCAACTGATTGGTAAAAAGAGTTGATTTTGTGTCTTCGGGGCCTTATATGTCACACACTACATTGCATTAGCTACACTGTTACACACAGCCTAACAGCACAAGAAATTATTTACAGCCTCTGTCAAAGTCTTTCTCAATGTGTATACAGAACCAGTCAAAAGTTTGGATACAAACAGAGACAATAAAAATGGTAATGATGCTTTTACAGTAAGATTTATTATTAGTTTGGCTCCATCTGTCTATAATGTATGAATATATACAAATTTAGCACAAAAAGTTAGGAAATTTGTGTTTTGTTGAAACAATGCTTCTTATCAATAAATCTTATATCACTGGAAAGCCTGTTTATTTCCCCTTAAATGGTGCCATATTTGTAAAGAAAATGTATTTGTGGGTTGAGCAGCAGAGTTGAGTATGTGGGCAGCTGCACCCATGAAAAACTTTCCAAATCTTCTCCACCAATGCCAAACAGCTTTTATTGACTCTTGTTTGGGCTTGTTTATTAGATTGGATGAAGAAACAAGACATATTGGCAATTTAAAAATGTATTTATTTAACAAACAGGGACCTCAGTAGCATGTGGAAGAACCGTACACAGCCAAAACAGCCTGGCACCTTCTCCTATACAGACTTGGTTACACACCACTTAAACCAGCATTTGTTGAAAGTCAGCCAATGTGGTTGTGTTGGTCACTCTGGCATGAACAGCAAGCCCAAGCTGATTCCACAAGTGTTCAATGGGATTGAGGTCAGGACTATAGGCAGCCCATTCCAATCTCTCCACTCCCAAATTCTGGAGGTAGTCTCTGATAAAGCCCACTCTGTGGAGGCAAGTGTTACCATTTTGGAGGATATAGAGTTTCATCCCAGACTGTTGAGATATGGGATTGCCACTGGTTGCAGCATCTCATCTCAAAGGAATGTTAACATAATTTTTGAAGTAAAGCTCCACATGGCACATTTAAGTGCCACGGTTAAGGCCCACACATTGTTTTGGGACTCATTTGATCTCTTATTTTGTTGCATTCGAAACTTGGACAGCTACCAAACTCTTTACACAGATGCTCTACATATTTAAGTAATCTCCTGTCACAAGACTTGCATTTAAACTGGATCAGTATCAGGAAGCAAACAGCTATTTTCCACCCATACTTGCCTCTGACTGCCTACCAGAGCATCCCTTGTGTCATCTAGTGCAGTCCTATCTATTCCCCTGGGGTTTTGAGCAACATAAGGGCATTAATGCATTGTTGCATATAATGCAGTTACTAAAAGTGGGATTACAATGACAGCCAGAACAGCAATAAACAAACTGTTTGCTTGTTGTGCCAAATCTGTGTGTGCAACTCAGCGTTTGCTCTTAATCCAGAGGAGTTTGACTAGGGATGATAGGATGAGCAACGGACCTTCAAGGCAGAATAAACAGACAAGCTGCCAGAAAAGCAGCGGAGTGAAGGAGTGGCAAAGATATTTAAAAACGGTGCTGTGGTGGTGCAAAACTCCTTTTAAGTATTTATCCGTGCCTTGTACAAAATTTGACTATTCAGTACTCAACATCATCTCTTATCTGGTCATCTAACAGCATGTCTTTTTTTTCTGCACTTGATCTTGTTTTGTTTTCCTAACCCTAATTTATTTTACATTTCTTACAACAATCATCCCCTTACAACCACTAGTCCATTCCTGCTAAATCGAGCACCATAAACCAACCCACTACTTTCATTTTCCTTCCTCCTGCTTGATTTTCCATAACCATTTCACCCACCCCATTTCCATTTTTCCATTCCACCTCCTCTCAACATCAATTTCTCTCCTCTCACAAAGTTACACTTCAACACAAACTGGCACTGCAGGAGAAGAAAATATCAGACAAATATAAAGACAAGAACAGAAAGGCAAAAAAAAAAAAAGATTCCTATTCTGTGTTTTTAGGAACCATCAGCTGTAATGATAGGCTATATGGCACAGGCTTTCTACAGGCAGGCGGGGAGGGAGCAAGATTATTATCGTGGACAACTCTCCTACAAATGTCAGCAAAGTCGCAAACAGCCACAAGGGCATGATACTGATGGAGAAATGGACTTATTGATGGTTCAGGCCATGGAGCATAATTAATTAATTAATTAACATAACTAAAAGAGAGCAAGCTAGGCTTCAAATGGCGTAAAATTATGTATGAACCATGAAGTAGATTAATGGGATTTGTCATTTCTCTGCACAGATGAGAGCTGATGAAGGTATGTAATCACTTCTGTCTTGTTTGTCTACGAGATTCTGCAAAATCTACCAAGACACAGCTCACCAAACTTGGTGAAGAGGTAAAACACTGACACATAAATAGCCTACTAAACTGTGGTAGAGACAAATTTAGTTTACTTCAAAACTGCAAAAGGGCACTGGACTTCAGTGAGGATACACTTTCTGAATGACCTATTATTTACTTTAAGAATTAATCTGTGTAATAATTATGATCCATATATCTGCCACTATTTTTTTCCACTATGCCACTATGTTATGAGTGGAGCTTGAGAGACATGAACAGTATATCTCTATTCATGCATGTGGTTGTCTAAGCCTCTGGAAGAGAAAAATAAACCAGCTAATAAAGTGTGGGAGAGACAAAGTGAGGGAGAAAGGTGGATGTGGATGATGTGTGTGATTATGCTACTGCGTGGGTTTAATGTGACTTCTGGACCAAGCGTTTGTTTGTGCACATGTAGGTGGCAGCAATAATGTGTGCATCATATTATCAGGAATAGAAGAAGGAAAGATTGTATTAATATTTGTGAGCACATAACCTGAAGCTATGAGTTCTCTCCCAAGGTGCACTTGCAAGCTTCCTCGGTTAGAGTCCCACACAGGTGGAAAGACCACTTTGCTTAGGGTGAAATAGTCATTTTACCTTATCTGCAGACAGCTTTGAATGTGTCCATGCAGATGTAAGTGGAGCCTATCAATGCATACACAACATATGACGAACAGCGTGATGTGAGTGGGTGTGAAAAATCACTGGGCGTGTCACAAGTGAAGGAGATTTAATTCTGAATAGGCTCTATTCTTCTTCTATCTGCACATGACATAAACTATTCTCCATTATCCTCTCTATACTAATGAGAAGCGAGCCAATACTAATCAATAAAAATCACGCTTAAAAAATGTTCTCTGACAGTGGAGCTAAAGCTAAATTTGTAAGAAAAGGAATTTAAAAAAGACTTACACTATATTGCCAAAACTATTCACTTGTCTGCCTTCACACACACACACACATATGAACTTGAGTGACATCCCATTCTTAATCCCATTCTATTGAAAGGCTTCTTCTGTGGTGGAGGCATTTTCTGCCAATATAGAGAAGCATTTATTAATTATTAGAACATTTGTCAAACGGAAAGTCATTTTGATCAGTTCCACAACTTTATTCTTGACCTCTGTTGCACTGATTGTCAGGCTAGGTTATAGATTTTTAACTTGAACTAGAGTAAACCTTTGAGAATTCCTTTATAACACCTCTTAACGAAAGTACACTATATTGTCTAAAGTATTTGCTCGTATGCCTTCACACACATATGAACTTGAATGACATCCCATTCTTAATCTGTAGAGTTTAATATGATATTAGGCCACCTATAACACCTATAACTGCTTCAGCTCTTCTGGGAAGGCTTTCCACAAGGTTTAGAAGCGTGTAGGAATTTTTGACCATTTTTCCACAAGCGCATTTGTAAGGTCAGACACTGACTTTGGACAAAAAGGCATGGATCACAGTCGCCGCTCTAATTCATCCCAAAGGTGTTCTGTTGGGTTGAGGTCAGGACTCTGTGCAGGCCAGTCAAGTTCTTCCACATCAAACTCACTCATCAATGTCTTTATGGACCTTGCTTGACTGCACTGGTATGCAGTCATAATGGAACAGGAAGGGGCCATCCCCAAACTGTTCCCTGGGAGCATGAAATTGTCCAAAATGTCTTGGTATGCTGAAGCATTAAGAGTTCCTTTCACTGATACTAAGGGGCCGAGCCCAACACCTGAAAAACAACACCACAATCCCCCATCCACCAAACTTTACACTTGGCATAGTGCAGTCAGACTAGTACTGTTCTTCTAGCAACTACCAAAATATACTGGTCAATCGGACTGCCAGATGGAGAACCGTGATTCATTATTCCAGAGAATACGTCTCCACTGCTCTAGAGTCCAGAGGTGGTGTGCTTTACACCACTGCATCCAACATTTTACTTTGTCCTTGGCGATGTAAGGCTTGAATGCAGCTGCTCAGGAATGGAAACACAAATGCTTGTAGAAGCAGTCTACATGCCTAGGTCCTTGGTTTTATACACCCATGGCCATAGAAGTGATTAAAACACCTGAATTCAGTGATCTGCATGGGTGAGTGAATACTTTTGGTAATATAATTTACATGTTACCTTTTGTGTCTTTGATTCATTGTGGTTGTTCAATTTATTATTTTTAAGGAGAAGAACATTACCCATCCATACTAGAAAGAAAGCCCAGCTTGAGTTCTGGGTATTTTTGAGAAACATTGACAGAAATACAATATAGATCATACAATCTGCTCACATAAAAATAAAGACACTGTGTACTGGGTTCATCATTGAAACTCAGAACTATGATAAGCTCAATTGTAATTTTAAAAAAGGATGCAAATGTGAAGATAGTGGCAAATGTCCATCAAATTATGACATTACAATTAAAGGAGTTAATATTTGTTAGTATAAAAACCACAGAAGAAATAAATACTTTTCATGTGAAGAAATCTGTGTCTCTGGTGCATATTTGTTATGACCAGCTCCCACATGACCTTTTCAGGAGGGAGTGCAGTATATATATACTGTGTGTTTTGTTGAAGACTGACAAGATCCTGTTACTGTGACTCCTAGTGTAAATGAAAAACTAAATTTTCTGCTATAGTATGACATCTTTGAAACACTGACTCTGTTGCACTATTATTGTGACCTTGAGCAACAAACTGAACCAGAAGCAACTCTAAAAGTGCTGTTCTGTAGTTGACCGCTGATGTCCTTGCAGAGGAACTGAAAGACATTTTTTTTTTAAATATCAGTAAAATGTCATATTATCACAGGCGCGCTGTGCTGTGATCTGTGCTCTAACCAGTCTGCCAGTCAGTCCGTCTGTATGAGTCACAGGTTTGCAGCTCTCGCATCAGAAGACTTCAAATAATATCCAAATACAAGACATGTCTTAATGAGAAGGAAAGGGGGAGGATAGGAAGCTAGTTTGACACTAGATCTATATTGATGATTTTTCTCTCACTGCTGCAGCATCCATTATGCATTTCTTCCAGTAAAGATTATGTTCTCACATCCATTTTTACCCCAGCTGCACCTATCTTTGCCTCAACTCCCTCGGCAGCGATCCTCGTGTGTTTCACTTTGTCCCCTTCTCACCCTAAAAAAAAGACAACTCTGTCTGAATCAGAGAGCAATCTGAATCAGGCAGAGAAAACACTGAGTCATAAAACCCCCATTTCCCCCTGCATTATTTCATTTATTTCAAGCCTTACATCCATCAAGCTGAAGAGAGATATTTGGGGATACAATGTGGGTGGAAAACGGAAGCACGAGGCAATGTGAAGAAGTAAAAATGGGAGAAAAGGAAGGTTGAGGAGCACATGTTTACCCCCACTCTGCACTGTGAGTCACAGAGAAAACGGGGCACTTCTAATGACCTGCGTAGGTCTCCTGTGCAGACAAGTCAAAATGGAAGGAATGATTGCAGAAACGCTTTTTTATTGAGGGGATGCTGGGATCTCATTAGTGGAAATGGAAGGGAGGTGAGAAGGGCTGCGTCTGCCTGTCTGTTTGGTCCTAATTGAGGTTGGGAGGAGGGCGAGTTGGTGTAGCAACACTCCCAAATAATCCTCCTCATGACAGATTTACAAGGCATCTTTTTCTGAGTGTTAGTGAGGGGATTCGAGGAGCAACAAAGTAAAACAGGGAAGGAGAGGTAAATCTGCAAATGAATCTTACTACAAAAGTGCTCTGATAATCTATCTATGTGCATGCACTTAATGTCAGTCCCAGGTGGTTCCTCCTAATTGATCTAATCTGTTCTCACAGTCATTACCAGAAATGTATTTACATGGAATGATAAAAGACTTCTAATTTTTGTTTTTTTTTTAAGGTGGAACAGTTTTGTTCCATTTTCAGTAGTGCAGCGGTTATATTGGTTTTCTTTTTTTTTCTCCATCCTTCTAAATATTCCGGATTAAATGCCTCAGCTACCTGTTTGATGGTTCAATAAAATGAAGCTGACTGCATAATCCAAAGATAATTCAAGTGTAAAGTAATATCCATAACAGCTCTCACATTTTTTAAAATTAATAAATATCAACAGCTATACTGGAACAGGCTCTTTTATAAACTATGCAGCAAAATACAAATTATATCTAATAATAGGAATTGCACTGTATAATTCCATGACAAATTAGCTTAATTTTCCCCCTTAATTAACTGTGCAACATTATACTAATTTTTACATTCAAAACTATGCTCCAGGTTAAAAGGAATATTGCATGCTGTTTTTCACTGGCTTAGAGTCATCTCTTTTATCAGCATAATATTCTACTGAGCATGGAGGAGTAGAAGTTTCAACCGCATAGCCTTGACACAAAAGTGACAATGGGCATACATTATCATTAAAAGTTGACTGGCTATAACTGGGTAACAGTTATAACAGTTATAGTGCCAATGAAAAATGCAATGGCCATGGCCTGGCCATGGCTGTGCTAGGCTTTTATGATGCTCTCCTAATGTTTAAATCTGAAGCCCCTGCTAGTGATTACTATCACAGTGTGATCAGCAAGGAAACAAAATTATAATGTGCTGGATAATGACCACATTTTGACTGTTACTTCTGCAAGTAAACATGCACTGTGATCTGGTCATTGCCCTGTGTTTTGTACAACAGCTTTGCTATGCTCTACTGTTTATTCAAACGTTAATGTTTTTTATGTGAAATTTGATTTTGTTTTGAAATCTTACTGAAGATATTCAAGTTTGAGTTCCAGCTTAGGTCTTCTGTTCTAGTACTCAGAATTTGGATTACCATTTTAATTCCTCATTATTCTATTGTGACCTTGTTTCCTTATTGAGTCTCTGGTTTCTGTTTACATTATTTTGTTCTAGGGATTAGTTTAGTTCTGTTTTCCAGTTTCTAGGTTTTATAGATTTATAGTCTTGGTCCTCCCACTGTCTCCTCCAGTTCCTTTGTATTTCACTTTCTCCTATTTGCTGTGTTTGTGTTTGTACACTGCTAAAAAAATTAAAGGAGAACTGAAAACATATCAGATGCCACAAATCTAAGTGAAAAAATCATGCAGCCAGCTAGTCCATTTTGCCAAAATTTCGTTGCAGCAACTCAAAATGGTACTTAGCAGTTTGTAGGGCCCCCACATGCATGTATGCATGCCTAACAATGTCAGGACATGCACCTAATGAGACGGCAAATGGTGTCCTGGGGGATCTCCTCCCAGATCTCGACCAAGGCATCACTGAGCTCTTGGACAGTCTGAGATGTAACCTGGTGGTGGCAAAGCATAATGTCCCAGAGGTGTTCTATTGGATTTAGGTCAGGTGAGCGTAAGGGCCAGTCAGTGGTATAAATTCCTTCATCCTCCAGGAACTGCCTGCATACTCTCACCACATGAGGCCGGGCATTGTCATGCACCAGGAGGAACCCAGGACCCACTGCACGAGTGAAGGGTTCGACAATGGGTCCAAAGATTTCATCCTGATACCTAATGGGTTGCCTAACCTGTAGAGGTGTGTGAATACCTCCATGGATATGCCTCCCCAGACCATCACTGACCCACCACCAAACTAGTCTGAATGATGGTAAAGGCACCATAATGCTTTCCATGGCTTCTCCAGACTTTTTCACATCTGTCAATATGCTCAGGGTGAACCTGCTATCAACTGTGAAAAGCACATAGTCCAAGTAGCAGACCTGTCAATTCTGGTATTCTACGGCAAATGGCAATTGGACTACCTTTGCAACCTCTGTAGGGTCCAGGTATCATGCTACCAGTAGTGACACTGACCTTAGCCAAAGGCAAAATAAGTGAAAAAACAGGAAAAATGTCAGTGGCCTCCACCTTTAGAACCATTCCTGTTTTAGG
Organism: Pterophyllum scalare; assembly: GCA_024447675.2. Classification (NCBI taxonomy): domain Eukaryota; kingdom Metazoa; phylum Chordata; class Actinopteri; order Cichliformes; family Cichlidae; genus Pterophyllum; species Pterophyllum scalare. Next base: position 273,540 of record JAMQGT020002208.1, on the reverse strand, counting down.
GATAATCTCACTGTTGCCCCTCTAGTGCACCTTTTCTTAATTTCACTGATGCCAAAGCAGCTGAAACTGATAAACAACCCCCTCTGCTACTTAACTGACAAGCCCAATATCCCACAAGTTTAACTGGCTAGATGCTATACTCTGATTAAAAAGCATTCATTTCTAATCTCCCTCGGTTAGTTTCTGTTTTTACTTTGAAGGCTTGTCTTCTCTTGTGTCCTCTTTCATTTTTAATTCCTGTATTCCCTTGATTTCTTGATTGTGCTTGTTACCCTCCCCTGTTTCATCCCCAATCTACCTTCTGTGTGTGTATATACCTTATTCCTGACCTGCCTTTCTTTTGTTTCTTCTGGAGTTGTCTGGTTACCTCCCCTGTGCGTTCCCTGCTGGTTTGTGGATAGTGTTTGATTTCTCCTTGTGGCCTAATGTGTTTTTTGACTTTCACTTCAGCCTAAATTAAAGGCTCACTTTTTGTGTAATCTGTGTGCCTCTGATGTCTTACATTTAGGTCTCCTCTAACACTCTACTACTCAATAAATAAACCAATGATTAAGGTTTTTTTTGCAGCTCTTCATGTGTGACTTCACTGTATTTGTTTGTATTATGTCATTAAGTTCCTCATGTTCATTTTTTACATTAACAGACAGGAAGTAATATTTTTTTTAAAAATTATTTCCACTAGCTGGGTGCAGGACCATATTTTGTCCCTCTTTCAATTTCCTTTTGCAGTTTCTGCCAAGTAGCTGCAGATTTATAGTTTTTATTTGGCAACAAGGTAAAAAATAAATGCATGTGATATTATTCGGCTCTACGGTCCTGGTGCTCAGCCATGCAAGAAGGCGAGGAAAAAATAAAAAAAAGTATATACTCTCTGGAAACAGAAACAAACTCACTCTCTGCTTTAGGAAAACAAATGTTCACTATGTATAATCTGTACATGGCACACACTATACTGCACACACACAGAAAACAAACAAACACATACAAACAAATGGGGTTCTTAAATCAGTCTCCTGCTGACATGTTTGACTTCTGAAGTATATATGATTGCCTCTAGTCTATGAGCTGGTAAACAGTTAAATTACCCCCTGAAGCCAAACACAATGTGTCACGCTGGAGCATGTTATGGAAATTATGTTGAGAACAGGTTTACTCTCATGCAGAAACAATCTTCCAGAAGACACAGAGTATAAAATATAGATGGGTTTATTGTGAAAATACTTCATTTCAAGGAGAAGAGAAATGAGCACATGCGCTACAGCAGGTACGAGCATCAGGTTCTGAGGTTTATTCTTCCACAGGGTGTGCTTACAGTATTTTACAGTTTGTCTACGTCTATGTATATCCTCCTTCCAGATAAGATGATTTCTACTCTTGCCTTCAGTCTGCCTAACCTTGCAAGTTTTGCAGAAATAAATAGAGACATCTGAAAAGTGATCTGAGACCATTCCACAGGGCTAATTTGTCATGTTACAGAGAAAAGTACAGCTAAGAAAATATACAATGTGCACTAAAAAAAAAAAGTCCTTTCTTCTCAGCTCTGCAACTGTTCACTGGAAAAGAAGCCGACAATTTGTATCTCTGTGATGAAATCTGCAGCAAGCTCTATCAAATTGTCAACTTTTCCAATTATTACTACATCTTTATCATGATAAACTTGTATTTCCTTATAAGTTTTTTTTTTTTTGAAAAGAAGGCATATAGATTCAGATATCTGTCTGAGATTCTCTTTGCCATATGTCAGCTTGGCAACACTTGGCAATATAAGCAATGTAATTTTTTTCAATTCTGTAATCTCCACAATGAATCATTGGTATGAAAACTAAAGAGCACTCTGAAGATCTGAATAAACTGACTGAAATTTAGCTCACAGATTCACTTCAGGAAGAATCTGCATCTTTCCAGAATTCATTACTGGGGAACTCATTATTTGTTCAATGTTGTATGACAGCCAAATTGACTTTGTTACGCCTCCTGGGTATGATAGTTTTATATATATATATATATATATATATATATATATATATATATATATATATATATATATATAGGAAGTGATGTTTTTATGGATTCCACATAATGAATGTGGCTCTTACGGTTTTAACTCTGAGTATCTCAAATATTACATGCCATCTGTGGTTTTCACTAAACCTTGTCTAAAACAAAGTTTTTGTATTATAGTCTTATTTGCATGTATGTAGAGGGTAGATAAGCTCATTACCATTTTAAAGTCAATATATATTTTTTAAATTTCATATATTGAAGCATTCGGTGGTTAGCACTGCTGCCTCATAGCTGAAACAACAACTAGAAGGCCTGGGTTCAACTCCACCTTGGCCCAGGCCTCTCACTGTGTGGAGTTTGCATGTTCTCCCCGTGTCTGCGTGGGTTTCCTCCCACAGTCCAAAGGCATGTAGTTACTGGGGTTAGGTTAATTGGTCACTCTAAACTGCCCATAGGTGTGAATGTGAGTATGAATGGTTGTCTGTCTATCTGTGTTGGCCCTGCGACAGGCTGGCAACCTGTACAGGGTGTACCTTGCCTCTCGCCCTATGAGAGCTGGAATAGGCTCCAGCCCCCCCGCGACCCTGAACAGGATAAGCAGAAGAGGATGGATGGATATTGAAGCATTTGTTTTATCAATGTATATTTAAGAAAATAACTTTCCTTTTTTTTGTATCAAAACTATATTAATTTTCCAAATGTCAAAAACACTGGGGAACATCTAAATGAATAGCATCAATGAAAATAATAGGTCATGCTGTTTCAGACAGTATCTTTATCAGCATAGTTCCATGAATCCAGTCCAACCCATTTCATCCTCATTAGTAACAGCAGCTATCACATGTCTTTTTGCATGAGGATGTCACTTACCATATGGAATGACTGTGGCAAAAATCCAAGGCAGACATGATTTGTCTGAAAAATTTCCTGGCCTCTTTAGGTGTTAACCTGCCTTTCTTCACCAAGTAGTCAAACAGTTCACCACCAGACACATGTTCTAGCACGAGGTACCTGAGAAACAGAAAGGATACAGGGTAATTGGTCAAAGAAATAAGGGCAAAATAAGGACAAGTACATGAGAAAAAAGTCTCACACAGCCACCCAGAAAGGGAAAAAAAACTTGAAGAGGCAGGAACAAATAACTGCCTTCTCTGCAAAGTCGTCTGACAGAGCCCCGAAGAAAAGAAAAACCTTAGACCTCAAATGTTTGTGAGAAATTGACCAATGGCAGGCAGATAGTTCCCTCAAAGCACACAGACAAAAAACTAACAATCAATAATCTGATTTTCTGAAAGCTATACGATGCTGATTAATCATTTTTGTTTTTGTTTTTTTTTTATAACTGTTAACGATCTGTCGTTCATCTACTGGCATAAAATACACACACTCTCTTTCTCACATACACACACACACAAACACACCCATGAATATCATCCTTCCCATCACTTCATCATTTCATGTAGCCTCTCGCCAGGTGGCCTTTGAGTCTGTGTGGTCAGGCATTCTGTCATCCTGACTGTGGCCATGCTCTGCGGCTCCAAGGGGAGAGGGAGGAGATGAATCTCCACTGACCCTCGCCTGCAGCTGTGTCTGTGGGTTGAAAGCAAGCATTGCCCTGCCCCTGCTCCTATTTCAACTGCTCATATATCCTGTACTCAAACCCCCTCCATCTTCACTAGGACAAAATAAAATCCAGACTGATATCTAGACAGTAAAATATTCTGTCTCTCTCCCGCTGGATATTAGAGTGCCCATACTGTAGATCTCTTTCATTTTATTAACATATGGTGTCACAAACTGTAACTAGCCACAGCGCATGTGCTCATTAAACAACCCTCAATCCAAAGGCAAAACTTTCAGTGACGATCTAAGACGAAGAACTGAAGATTTACACAAGTTGTGAAGGTCTTTTGGAGCCATTTCTAAATAACTGCAGATTCTTGTCACCCTCAGATAAGTGGAAATTGGTTAGGATGTTCAGGAACCACCCAGGGACTACCCAAGGCTCAAGCCTGCCATGAACTGCAAAAGCACAGAGAGTTTTACATTGCAATGGACTGAGAAGGTGCCGACCAAGACACAGATTGAGCTATTTGGCAACAATGACAAAAGGTAGTCTGAAGGAGTAAACTTGAGGCTTTCTAACCTAAGAACACTACACCAACTGTCAAGCATGGTGGCAGCAGCATCATGCTCTGAGCCTGTTTTGCTGCCAGTGGTACTGGTATATTGCACAAAGACGGTGGATTAATTAAAATTTTCAACTTCACTTCAAGTCAACAGCTAGATGGTTGAAACTGGGATGCATTTGGGTGTTCTAACATAACAATGATCCCAAAGATACATCAAAACTGGTTTTGGAATGGATAAAGAAGCTAACATTAAGTTTCTGGAATAGCCTTCACAAAGCCCTGACCTCAACACTATTGAAAATTTGTGGGCTACACTTAAAAGCCAGGTCTATGCCAGGAAACCAACCAATTTAAATGAACTCTACCAATTCTGACAAGAAGAGTGATCAAATATCCATCCAGAAATATCCCAGAAGCTTGTGCATGGCTACCAAAAGCATCTGGTCAAGGTGCAACTTCCTCAGGGCCATTTAACCAAATATTTGTGTGGGTATATGTTGATATTTGAGCCTGTATGTATACTTTTGACAATTTGTGGAGAAATTTCTCAATAAATTCAAATGTATGCACCCAGTTCTTGTTTTTTAAAGTTAGTAAAGATGTATGCTGTACAATCAATCCACCCTAAAAAAGAACAGTTGAAAGAAATTAGTGAAAACCCATAATGACCGTGATATTCCTGTCCATGATGAGTGTATGGAAACTTCTGACCACAACTATAGGTTTTGCACTCCTTGTTTGACTGTCATGAATCAGTAAAATCAAAGAATTCAATATGATTAATACATTTTCAGCATCAAAAGGATGCCCTGGCTGTGGGATTTGCAAGAAATTGTGCATTTCCCAGTAGTAGCTAGTTCAAAAATTCCTCTGCTACAGCTTGTTTCTTTTACTAAAGTTCCAGTCAAACTCCTTCCATTTCTCTATCACCTCTTGTACACACCCATCACGCCAGTTTAAACAGCTTATGCCAGCAGAATAATAAATCTTTCAAGCTCTGGGACTGCAGGCTCCAAACATGCTGTATGTCTATCAATTATTGGCTTTCAAGTGGAGATATCTGAGTGAGAATCTGAACCATATTAATGGAAAAATTACATCACCCATGCAAAGCACAGAGTGTATTCAAGTCACTCATGATGCAAATGTAAATCAATTTGTCTTTTGTGAAGCTACTAGTGACCCTCTGTCAGAAATCATGAAGCAATGTGCACAAAATGTGATTTTAATAATCCAATTATAGGTTGAATCATAATATTCTGCAGTTCGTATCATCTTAAAGGATGACATGTACAGCGCTGCATGTCCAATCCCATTTGGTCTGTAAGCTAAAAATGAAAACTAATTGAATTTAGTTGACAAACAGTCCTTTATAGATCAAGAGGTCCACTAAGAACAACTGATGGGACTGTCACTCACCGCTGCTAAAGTAAGCTGATAAACTTATGTGTGCCTGTATGCGTGCGTGTGTGCATATGTGTGTGTGTGCATATGTGCAGCGGCTGCAGCACGCTCTCCAAGGCTAATGTTTCTTAATGCCATGGTGTTGCCTCTGATAAGCATGCCATGGTGTTTACATTAAGGAGGCTTCCTCTCCCTATTAGCAGTCCCCTAGTGTGCACAACCAAATTAAATGCTTCATGCCAATACTAATGGAGCATCTATCCCTCTAAGGCTATAGCTGTTGGCCTGCAATCGTAATACACCAATCACAAGTGCTGTGCAGGCCAGCAGAATGATTTGTGGCATTTTAATGCCTGTTCTGGTATCCAAAACAGCACCTGAAGGTAAGGATATCTCTTAGCCATAAAAGTTTTTACACAAACTTACAATCATTCACTGTGTCTGCACTGCAATTATGATTTTGCATATTTTACACAAATCAAAAGTGGACCAAAATTAGCTGCTGATACTTACAAGTATTTTTTATTTTCGTAGACATCATGTAGCTTTAAAACATGCGGGTGTTCTATGAGCTTCAGAATTGCTATTTCTCGCTCCACCTGTAGAGAGAAAAATATTTTTATTACTGCAATGTAAATGTAGTTCCATTTCTAAAAACACTTCACACAAATAATATAATTGGCCCTATCAAAATGTAAATATTCTCTTATTTGTACAAAGTACCAACCTCAAAAACATCCCCTGATGTGTCACCAATATTTTTTCAGAAGTACCGGTAAATTTTAGGGAGGCAACTGTCTGTAACAGTTATACAACCCGAATTTTTTTTAAAAAGTTGGGATGTTGTGTGACATGTAAATAATAACAGAACGCAATGATTTGCAAATTTGAAAAATCCATATTTTATTCACAACAGAACAGAGAAAACATTAAATGTTTAAACAGACATTTTACTACTTCATGAAAAATATTGGCTCATTTTCAATTTGATGGCTGCAACATCTCAAAAAAGTTGGGACAGGGCCATGTTTACCACTGTGTAGTATCCCATCTTTTAACAACAGTCCATAAATATCTGGAAACTGAGGAGAATTTTGGGAGAGGAATGTTGTCCCATTCTTGTCTGATTCGAGCTGAAAACAGTCCTGGGTCTTCTTTGTCATATGTTTTGTTTTCTGATATGCCAAATGTTTGTAACTGGTGAAATCCATCCATCCATCTTCTTCCACTTATCCGGGGGCTGGGTTGAAGGGGCAGCAGCCTAAGGAGACAAGCCCAAACCTCCCTCTCCCTAGCCACCTCCTTCATCTCATCTGGGGGGACACCAAGGTGTTCCCAGGCACTGAAGTTTAAAGGAAGCCCCCACCACCACCACACACACACAGAGATAGACACACACACACACACACACACACACACACACACACACACACACACACAACACACACAAAGACCAGTACCTACTCTTTGACTCCCACTACTCTCTGGAACACAAACCATTCCCTCTAAAGCAGCAGGGGAAGAAAAGTGACACACACGTAAAGGAAGTTCTTAAAACGTGGTCAGCGACGATGCACCGGAAAGAAGGTCAGCCACCAACTAGCAAGAAACAGAATGACAAACAAAACAACGTCATCCCCTATGTTGCAGGTTTGTTAAGAGAACTCAGGAGAATTTTCTCCAAGCATGACATCCCAGTGGACTTCAGACCCAGTCACACCCTAAGACAAAAACTGTTTCATCCCAAGGACAAAACTCCAAAACACATTTTTTCATACCCTGGCTCATGTGATGACACACATGATTAATAAGGGGTCAACAGCCAGCTCCAAAGGGGACAATCCACTAGGGTTTACATACCTGGGACTCTCCACTTGTTGATTTTAGAACGGCTAAAGCCTCTTGGATAAGAGTTGAAACATCTTCAGTAAACTTAAAGAAGTCCAGTCGCCTTCTTTTTTTAAAGCTCTGAAGACTACCATGACCTGGATGACTGAGAACTTACTCAGAAATGGGTTGATGAGATTGTCAAATCATTGCATTCTGTTTCTATTGACATTTTGTATAGTGTTCCAACTTGAGGTTGTATAACCGGTAGTGTCAGAGCTTTCCGGAATAAGTAAACTAAAGAAAGGACCCCTGACTGTTACTTTCTAGTGGCAGAAAGGACAGAGATAAGCTTTAATCACACTCTGGTTAGCTTCCCAGCCAGTAATAACTGCCATCTCATGTGGAAAATACTGTTTGCTTCAAAAACTGATGGAAAACAGGTTGCATTTGTCTTATCTTACACATTCTCTCACAAAATAAACCTTGGAAATACTGTCACCTTTCATAATACACTGGTTCTTCGTATTTGAACACAAGTCAGCGTGTTTAGACAAGAAATGTGAGGAAGAATAATCTGTCAGATTCAGACATTCCACATTTGAACACTGTCCACAGACTGCTACTTACCCAGTCAACAGTAGGTCAATATGGGTCAAAATGTGCACTCAGGTACATGAACATTGCCCACAAGAGGCTTCTTCATAGCTATCTGAGTTATTGACTGTAAATATAAACACTACACTGTACAGAAGAAGCAGATAGCTGAGACAACAAAAGTCCCTAAGTTTTTTGTTTTGTTTTGTGTAGACAGCTACTAGGTGACATGTACAGTATACAAAGCTTAATTTCACCAAAATCCAGCTGATCACTTTGGATTTGTATCACCATCTCCAAAAGTCCTTGTCAGCATGTACAGCTGCCACTGAAAATCAGCATGCAACCCACTTCGACACTAGCCCACACTGCTCTTCAGCACCCTGTTCTCCTCTTGGTCATCAGCTCACCCTTCCACAATTCTTTCCAGTCTTTCCCTCCACCTTCAGCATCTAACTGACTGACAAGGATGAAGATGAAAGAACAGCATGAGTTAAAGGCTCTTCTCTCAATCTCATCAAAATCAATTTCACTTTGTCACTTGACTGTGACAGCCTTCACGTTGCTTTAATGTCATACTCAGTGTGGCTTAGCTTTGTGAAAACTTATGTGGAATGAAGTCAGAACTCTGATGTGCCAGCTAACTAATTCATGTTTTCATTAAACTCTCTAAAGCTGTTTGTTCAGTAAGTAATAAATTCAAATTTCCATGTCTTAATGACTTATATACTCAGAATGCTTTAATTTCAAGACAGCGTTTGTTAGTAGTCTCTGCTTAGTCAGTGATTGTGGTACACTTTTATACACAAATCACATTTTTCAGGAAAATAACAACTCTTAAACTCCTTATCATAAGCAATATGTGGCAAAAACACATGATAACATGATAAAACTGCTTAAATACGTTCAGTCTCTCAAAAGAAAATGCAGTTTTATTGTTCAAACTGCGGCTAGAAAAAAAGAGAATATAAAGTTCTATAAAGTCTATTAGAAAAACTAGGTACACATCTTAGTCTGAAAGGGGTATAAAGTGGTAAATGTATAATTAGCACTGGCATGAAGAATCGGCATGAGAAAAGGCTAGGCTAATCAGGGCTAATCCAAACGCTAATGAGTGCTATCAGCAGCCCTGCACTATGCCACTTTCTCACCTAAGGCTAAGGTGCATTGTTAAGAATGAGCCCACGGTGGCTAACGTGCTAGCTGGCAGCAGGCTCCCTGCAAGGAGACTAATGCTAACCAGGACTCAGATGAGCTGTCGAAATCCTACAGGGCTGACTTCCTAAGCTTCTTTTAACACCACCTTTTAGTTAATTGAAAAGAAAAAAAAGAGAAAGAGAAATGAGGCTTAATGTGAGGACTTAACTGCACAACAGTCTGCCTATTGCAAGATTTGGTGCTGACTAACATACTACTATAAATCTTTGACGTAACCTTTGCTTTTTATAGCAATGTACAGTGCTTTTTTTTATTAAGTAGCCCACGGTTATCAAAAAAATGAATGGACAAATACGGTAATACCTCACTTGCTTTCTCCTAGAAAAGGGGTCACACAGTATGTGTTGTGTTCATGCAGCCGATTAATGCATAACTAGTGCATGCATCACACACAAAGAAAGACCACCAACAGTTTCTGCATTTATCCACACAGATACTAACCATTCACATATACACCGTTCACTAATACACACATAACTCCTCCATAACATGACATGTTAGTAATAAATAATACCAGGTGGCCATTCCCTGTCTTGGCCTGGCTCCTCTACATGGCACACTCTCTCATTAAATTTCACATCTGTGAGTATAGACAATTCTCTCCAGTTGCCATTTCTCAATGGGACTTCATTAGGCCTTCATTAGCAGGCACTTGGACATTCTTCACCATAAAGAAAAACACATGCACCTGAACAGATGGACAGGAGGTCAAATGAAGACACACTTTTTAAAAATCTTTTTCTTGTGCTCTTTTTGTGTTTGGCAGTTCAAATTACAGCAATTTCTGGTCAATTTCTTGATAACAAAATGAGTTTGCAAGGCTGGTAAAAGACACCTCACCAGAAAACAGGGGTCGAATGTAAAGCAGTGTGGCTATTGTTGTGAAGTGGACATCATTAGCGGAAGACATCAGAACAGGCGCTTGTTAGCAAAAGAGTTGATTGGCACACTTCGACCCACAGGCTTTCCCATCAGTGTCACATCCTGCCACAACAGATGAATCAATGGGCAGCAGCAGTGATTCTTTTAAAGATGTTAACTAAGACTACAATTGCAACTACAGTTGTAATAAAAAAGCAAATTAAGCTGATGGTCTGAAGAACTGTTATCATGTTTTGATTTTGATGTTGTTCTGTCTAAAAAGTTCATCTTGTGTAATTTATTACCTTTAATTACACTGTAATATGCAGGTGAAGAACAGATGTTACAGTATGGACAAGCCTATGTGAGAGAGAAGGATTGGAAAGGCTGGAAGCTACTTGAACAAATAAGACGCAGGAGTAACTGGTGTCACTCCAAATTCAGAGGATGAGCCAGTTTAGCATAGTTCCATCAGCTTGCTATTGATTTGTTAAATTACAACCCTGGATCTAAATGACTGAATGGATGAGCAAACAAATGAGTGGCAACATCAATAGTTTTATCACCATGTCCAGTGATAGAGGCCAGAGGATTACAGGCATGCAGACAACAACAAAGATGCCAAGAAATTAAATTCATGTCACATGCGACAGAGTGACCAAACACAGAAACGAGCCCAAAATCTCAAAGGGTAAAATATTGGATCACAGGCTCTGTCATCTCTCACTCTCCACTTATTGCACCTCACACTATTTTTCCAGCCTGTCTCTCTCACCCCACAGAAGCAAAACACAGACATTTCTGTCACCTCCCCGGGCAAGTGAGTGAATGGTCCCTTGATACTGAGATCTAAGGATCAAAGCCAGCAGGGCAACCATGTGTGTCAGATTTTAAAAGAACAAAAAAAAAAAAAACACCCCAAAAAAACAGGGTGGCTATACTAACACAGAGGACCCAGTGCATGCAAGAGCTGCTGCGTGGAGATGAAAAAAAATTTTTTTTTTTCAAAAATGCAAAAGAAAAAACAAAAGAGAGACAGGGAGGATAAGTGGATGTGGAAGTGATAAAGCCACGAATTTCTCTGCAATGGAAAACAGCAAAAGAAAAATGTTATGGAGGGGTCGTGCCAGCTTCATCTATACTCCCTGCACATCACCACCCTATCTCCTGGATCTTCTGTTGTTAATTAACACAACATGGGAAAAGGACAACCTGTTTAACATTGCCATGAACTAAGTAGAGTGTGAATGATAACATGAGGCAGTAATGTAATGAATTACAAGCGTGTGACAACAAAAGACATGAGCAACCACTCCAATTTAATGGCTTCACTTTGTGGGACATTAATTGATGACAATTACTTTTCTGTTTCCATATTTCTGGTACCACAAAAGTGAACCACACAATTTCACTGTGTAAAACAGAAATTATGATGGCATGACTCATTATTATTATGTATTTATTATGTATTGTGTATTTTTCTAACTGCATCATCTACACAGTACGGCATCTTTTTCCCCACCCCAAATATGTAATTTCATACAGTTCAGTTTTATAATTCACAGATCACTTCATGTTTTGTTTTGTTCTTTAAACTAAGCAGTTTTTTTTAATTTACCAGTCTACAACATCATACAAGTCACATTTCATTCAGTTACTGAGCCTCTGTATCTCTTTTTCTTTGTTTGGTAAAGATGTCACACAGGATTCCCATTCTTAAATTTCATGCTTGATTTTAGCTTTAATGGAGAAGTACAATTCAAAATGGGACTTTTTGTAAATATGATTTTAGGAGAGGTTTATGACAGATAAACAGATAACATATGGGAGGAGAAGAAGTGAAATCTGGATGGGGTAATGGATGGAGAGCAGGAGACCTGGTCTAACCGTTAGTGAGCAGAAGGGGAGGAGACAGCACAGCTTGGCTACTGGCTCACAGACAAAAACCAGTCAGCTTGTCAGCCATTCATACTTGTGACATGTGGATACATTACTCCGTGTCGCTCACACACTATACACACACTCCACTGATCATGGCAAGCCAAGAGCCACCTCCATCCATCCATATGTCGGTCAGTGAGCCAGTAGGGCAGAATAAGGGACAGGAGGCAGGCAAGCTGGTGTGTACACAAGCATGTGTGTGTCTGTGTGTATGTCCTTGCACACGCATGTTGGTTGGGAGGAGTTTAGTAGCTGTAGACTGCTGCATGTCAATCTTTGTAACAGCATGTAAGGACATCTGTTTCAAGGTCAAACACACACTATCTACTCATTACAACGTTGCAGAAAGACATCAGTCATAATGAATCCCAATCTACTTGTTGTGCAGGGCATAATCACTAACTTTGAGATGATATTAATGTGTGCTTCTAGGAGCACTTGCTTATCCAAAATTGGTTGAGAAATTTACAAAGACAGGCTTGAGGCAATGGATTTAACAGTGTTTAGTGAGGTGAGGCATGTGCGCATTAGGTAGCTGTGTTATCTCTCACAACTGATCTGGTCGCACTGGGAGCAAAACAAACACAAAATAAAATCATTTATTTGTATGCTTCCATTCCAGTCAAAGTTTTTGAACTGAAAAAAGTAATCTCTCTCTTACTTTCATCTTTTTCTGTTTATCACTTTTCCCTCCTTGTGGACCACACAAATGTACGTGCACACACAAAATGCACTGATACATACACAGTCAGTGCAGCGGGGGGTTTTTCTGATAATCACTTTATCAGTCATCCTTTGTGAGGCGGAGGTAAATTCCCTACACAGGGGAGTTTGATCAATGCCAGAGACATGTAAATCGATGTGGACATAGTCTCTGCTAGCTGGCTAGTCCTTATCCTTTATCCATCTTCCACCATTTGAAATTGTACTCATTACCTCTTCCTACCCAAGACCAATTCTACTATCCCTCCACCTCTTCATCTTCTTCTCCTAGCCCTCATTTATTCTCAGTTTCTCTCATTCTCTCTCTCTAATCATGTCTGTGATGTGTTCCTATGCTCTTGACAGATTCATCAGGCTGGCACTTAGACCAGTGGCAGACCATATCATTTCACCCAAACAGACATGTCCCTGGGTAACCTTGGTCTTAATAAAGCCTAATAGCAGAGTTGCTCCAGACCCTGGGGACACTAGGCGTAATCATGAAAACCTCCTCAAATCTACTGCGTGGAATGGGATGGAACGAGACATGCTAAAGAAAGCGGAGACCTTCTGTTTGTTTATTTGACTGTGTGTTTTTCTGCAAAAGCCAACTGCAGGATGAGTGATTTATCAGTGACAAGCAGGCAGTGGATCACTTTGGCAGCAGTTTTATTTATTTATTTTTTGTCTTTTTGTCAATTCATTCATTCCACTCGCTCGCTAATTTCACAGGATGGGACTGGTATGGTGACCTTGGATTGTGAAGAGATGTGAAATGTGGATTAATGAACTGGTTTTCACAGACTACAAGGGTAGAGCTCAGAAGAGAATCTAATGATTAGATCTGAAGGTCACCTATATCACTTACAAGAGAGTAGAGCTAATAACTTACTGTTTTCTATAGAGTATTTGCATGCGAGGCTGAAGAAACTGTTCGTAAAGTGCTGCAAAGAAAAATTAAAGTGGATTCTCTAACTATTCTGACAAATTTGTATTAAATATGTGATTTTAAGTAAAAATCAGGCATTAAAAAGAAGCAAAAGCTATCCACACAAATATAATGTTAATTTTTATTACAATGTTTTATGAATAAAAACAGTAAGCTAGTGAACATCCAAGTACAAGTTTGTAAAGTGATGTAAAAACAACTTATAGAAAGTAAGTAGTGAATAAGCAACACAAATCATTTTGTGTGGTAATTCAGGCAGACAGTGGTGATGAGCTGACAGTGATTAACTTAACAACTAATTAACTTCACATATGAATACGTGACTTATTCACTGACACATAAGCCACAGACAGACAGGAGTCAATACTGTAGAGAAGAAGTCAATAGGTACGACCGGTCAGCTGAAACAACTCAAATTAGCTTAAAAGTTTGCAAATAAGTTCAGAATGACTCATATTGTAATTAGTGAGCTCTTTTAGCATCAGCACTTCTTCATTAGATAATACAGTAAGTATTAGACATATATAAAAAGGGATATAACAGTCACAAGTGCCCTGTTAGTACTATGTATTCAAACCTCTTCACCATATACATGGCATATGCAACAATATACAGTGTCTGAATTCCTTTACAGTATATGCATGTGTTTTTTGCCTTGTAGTCATGTACAGTATGTGAGTGAGAAAAGGATGGAGTAAAGCACCCTTGTCCTTGGGTGTGTTAGCACAACAGGCTCATTAGCAAACAATTGCCGCAGAAATGTAGATGATGGAGCTGATGAAGCTTAAAGTGTTCTGCTTTTTGTTTTTGTTTTTTGTGGTAGGTTTTATTGGAATTAAACCAAACATAACAACAGACCAGCAAACAGTTGTTCAGCAGGCAGTAATAAAGAAAATACAGAGTAGAGTAAAGCAGAAAGTAAGACATTTGATCTATAAGTAAGGCATTCACTCCATCAATCAAAAGTCCTGGATAGAATAGCAGATGTGTTCACATCAATATGGTCTAAGAAGCACATCCATATTCTAACTGTGAGTTTTTGAATGTATAACACAAGTGAGAAAGTCCAATGGCAGATGTTCCATTATTATTCTATTCTGTCCTGATATTGTAGGGGCTTTACCAGAAATACAGTGGAATAAAATGTTTTTCGTGCACAATATCTCAGGACATATTCTGTGATGTACACTCTTGATATGCAAAATTGACAGACCTACAATAGGAGAAGGGACAAGGGGTCCATCTCAAGGTCAGTTCCCAACATTGTGCAAGTTCATGTAAAACTGCACTCCAATACATTGCCACTGGCAGAACCTTAGACAATGCAGCCTGCCAGCGTTGGTTTTGCACAGAACCGAGTGAAAATGTATCAGATTTAAAATTTGAAAGGCATTGGGGGAAATAAGTACGGAATGCAGAATCTTAAACTGTAATGACCTAGATCTAGTACAGATCATTAAGTTCCTTGCAGTTTCCCATAAAGTGTTCTGCTTTTGATGTTAAAAAACATTGACCAGAAAAGTCCAAATTAAAACATTTTCCAAACTCATTAACATATTTGGAGCAAATTTCCCTGTTTATCTGCAACAGCTAAAGTGTACATTTATGGAGAATAGCCTGAAAGATACTTTATCAATAGATGTCCGCCCTTCAATGGTCAAAAATCAAAACTGGTCCTTTTCAAGATAGCTTCCCAAGTGCACACACACATCACACGCACATATATCTCCTGCACACATGCACACACACTGAACTATAGACACAAGACTAAATGGGAATCATCCTAATGTTTGCTCTTTTCTAAATTTCCACCGCACTGTACAAATAGTAGTACATTAATCCACAATAATGAAGACAACTACAACATGTTGGAGGTTCATATCTCAGAGTCAGCCCAATCGTGGGCCAACATGGAATAAAATCACTCACAAAAGCATATTTATATAGGGAACATGTTAAGAATTCTATGCAGGGCATTGGAAGTAAAATATGAAAGTAAAAATGGAGGTTAGAGCATTTTCCTCTGAAGGGAACGTCATGTACCTACTTAAACAGAAGGATAAAGGAGTCTCCCAACATTCAGTGGTTGAGAAGAAACAAATTCACACTCGACAGGTAGAGTAGCATAAATAAATAGACATAAAAAGCAATCTGAACTGTGAAGTGGAACTCAGCTGATCTCTTTGTGAAATCATCTTTCTACTTAAGGGGGAAAGAATGTGCCCTTTGCTCACAAAGGAAAAGAAAAAACTAAAGCAACAACAAATAAAAAAGCAAATAAAGCTTTCTCATCTATCTGACAACCCAGCAGATGTTGCCTTTGAAGAGGAGAAACAAATGCCATCGATTTAGATGTCTGTCTGTCTCCTGTCGAGCTCAATGGGGGATCCTGCTATATCTTCTGTTCTGCTATCCTGCATTTCATTATTTTGTCTGCACTCCATCTCTGTTTTATCAGGATAAGGCATATGAAAGGTAAAATCAGTCAAACAACACTGCATGTGTTTGATGAGCTTTGTCACCATAGCGAGCAGCAGCAAAGCAGCAGTCAAGAGCTGCACAGGTTTACATGTCGGATGATTAATATTTTAAGTACCAGTCAGAAGAGAGTAAATCTCAGTGTTTGGTATCTTCAGTCAGTGATACTGACCATGAGACATACAGTCACACAAGTAATGCTAAAAGTTTCTTAACAAACTCCGAACACCTACTTTGTGTCCTGGAGGTAAAATCTATTCTCTATTTCTATTTCACCAGAGCTTCTTTGCCACTCAAAACAGAGTGTGAAAAAGTGATTTGGGTGATTAGAAACCAAATTAGGATGTAAAATGCTGAGCGTCCTTCATAATGACTGATAGCAGACAAAGAACTTTGTAAGGCCGATAATGGGAAAAATATTTTTTTAGGTTCCTACACCATGCTGTGAGGAAACCAAAACAGAAAAACTGAAACAAGGTACTTTTGTCATATTTTCAGTAAGAACTTTAAAATCAAGCTGTCTCACAAAAGCTCAACCGGGCTGAGATCTGGTGACTGCTCCATCAATGACAGAATGACAGCTGACTGCTTGGATAAGAAAAATGTCTCCAGTCAAGCTGCGTCCATAGAGTACGACAAGGTGTAGCAAAATGGAGCAATAGCCTTCCTTTTCCAAGATATTTTTTATCCTGTACAAATCCAACACCAAAGTATTCCCAAACCATTATACTTCTCCCGCAACCAGCAAGACAGACGTCGTGCACTCTCCTAAAATCTTTACATCTCAAAAATGTTTAATACAAAGACCTCAAACTTCTGTCCATGAGAGTTTTTTGTTTATTTTTTCCCCCAGTTTTCCTCTGTCCAATGTCTGTGTTCTTTTCCCCCAAACTTTGGACAGTCTCAGATACAGCTTTCCTTTGAAACTCTGCCTAGTCGCATCTTCAGTACTGCCATCTGAGGACCTGTGAGACATCTGCTCTTCAAACACAGATGCTCAGTAGTGCAACAGGATCTCCCACTCTTTCTATTCTGGATAGAGCCAGTTTGTGCTGCTCTGTGATGGGAGAAGTACACCAAGCTCCAGTTGTATGAAATCTTCAGCGTGTTGAAGAAATTGTAACGTTCCAGCATGGAACAGCCGTCTTTTTTAAAATAAAAATAGTATTATGAGTTTCAGACGTCTTAGCATTTATTTTTGGGGAGGGGGTTCTAAAATAAGCTGAATATTTAATAAGCAGAACAGTTTTCATCTGTGGTGACATAATTGAAAACAGATTTTTTAAAGGGATCAATTAGCCTTTTTAACCTTATGAAGTTGCATTAGGCTACACAATATTCTATTTGAAAACAAATCTTCATAATCCTACAGATATTCTAATAAAATTATAAGTGATTTATGATGAATTATTCCATTAATGACTGAATTTACAACATGTCTAGTAGTGTGTGTGTATATATACACAGTGCCTTGCGAAAGTATTCGGAAAGTATGTTGCTTTTACGCCAAACATATCGTTTTGCATTGTGGCCAAACAGTTCGATTTTGGTTTCATCTGACCAGAGCACCTTCTTCCACATGTTTGGTGTGTCTCCCAGGTGGCTTGTGGCAAACTTTAAATGAGACTTGTTATGGATATCTTTGAGAAATGGCTTTCTTCTTGCCACTCTTCCATAAAAGGCCAGATTTGTGCAATGTACGACTGATTGTTGTCCTATGGACAGACTCTCCCACCTCAGCTGTAGATCTCTGCAGTTCATCCAGAGTGATCATGGGCCTCTTGGCTGCATCTCTGATCAGTCTTCTCCTTGTTTGAGATTGGTAGATTTGCAGTGGTCTGATACTCCATCCATTTCAATATGATTGCTTGCACAGTGCTCCTTGAGATGTTTAAAGCTTGGGAAATCTTTTTGTATCCAAATCCAGCTTTAAACTTCTCCACAACAGTATCTCAGACCTGCCTGGTGTGTTCCTCGGTCTTCATGATGGTCTTTCATTCCACTTCACGATTGTGTTCCACTTGTTGTTGATTCTTCACAAAAAATTAAAATTTTATATCTTTATGTTTGAAGCCTAAAATGTGGCAAAAGGTTGAAAAGTTCAAGGGGGCCGAATACTTTCGCAAGGTACTGTATATATATATATATATATATATATATATATATGTATGTTTGCGTGTATGCCATGCAAGCACCCGAAGCAAGCTCTACATCAACAAGCAGAATTGAGTGAAAGCACAAAAAGTACAGCTGAGAAACAAAGTTGGTAATTCTACAGTCTTTCTGTGCAGTCAACCTGTTAAGATCAAACCAAGTTAAGCCCTAGCTTCTGGCTCAGCACCATACAAAGCTGATGGATCAAAGCGCCAAGGCACAATATATGAAACCCATTTATTTTAAAGGGTGTCTGTGCACACTCAGAGGCACGGGTGTGCACACAAACACATAAACACACAACATTAAGTTAAAGAGGATGTGTGTATGTTGGAGGCATTTCTATATCCGACTCACTCGCGGCAATACAGAGATGGGAGAGAAGGGACAATCTATAATCATTAGGAGGGAAAAGAAGAGATGGCGGAGAAAGAAAGCTACAGTGCTGTCACAGAGGTGTCGAGATAACAAGATTAGAACTTGTGTGATTCATCTGTGGCCATGGCATTCTGCTCCTCACCCGCCCACCACAATCTCTGCTAGTTGGTGTACTCAACCTTTATTCCTTGCCTTTCTGTTACTGTTTTATCTTAAATTATTATTTTACATGCTGTGCATTTAATACTCAGATACCACTGTGTCATACAGACATCCTAAAAGGAATTTTTCTTTCATCTCAAGTAATCTGCATAATGGACTAAGACATGAAGACTTCACAAATCACACAATGTCTGTACAAATTTCTGTAAAAATTCACATATTCAAGCAGTCCTGATCTTGTTAATTAACTCTAAATATTCCTGCCTTTATGTGTACCCTATGTAGCTGTGTCACTGTCTTGTTGTTCTTGGCTTATAGTCCTCAGTGTAGTGTGTCAATTGTTTGCTTAAGGGGGCAATTATACTGCACACTCCTCCATCTCCAAACTATTTTTCACTTTCTTGTGCACACATTTCACATTTTAATTGATTTGACTTACAGAGACAGAAAACTGTAGTTAACCTTACTGTGTTTAAAAAAAACATCAAAATCAGCATGGCTATGTCAGCCTCATAAGACATCTATCTAAAGTGTTCCAACTTCATATTCACTACCCTTTCTAACCCTCCCCACACACACTCACACCCTTCCCTCCCTATCTTCCTTCATCCTGCACTTCATCCCTCCTCTCCCTCTCTTCCTTTCGCTCTCTGGGCTTGGGGACAGTAGAGTGACTTTGAAGTTGTGCTGCTTCAGGAGAAGAGAGAGAGTCACTCTGGCTAATTAGTTGTCCTTATCCCAACAGCAGCAGCCGCCACCAGCTCACTGGCTCAGAGGAAGAAAACAGAGCAGGCATTACAGCAGCTACCAACAGCTGCATGTTAAAGATACCCTGCTCGCTTCTGCTAACTGTTAGTAACAACAGTACTCATCGAAAGACTGAACTGCAGATTTAATGGAGTTGCTTCTTTCATATACAATATAATGATAGGCAGTATGGCAGCAATGCATTACAGTGAACCCTCTGCTTTCAGTGAAAACTTGTCAGACCACAGTCAACTGTAATCTTGTGATTCTATTGAAGTCCTTTTCATTTTCTCCCTCATGTCAGTGTCATCTCAAGTCAGTTTGATATAACTTACTTTTACATTATCTAATTTTTTTAATTTAAAGGCTGTTTTAGTTCTATTTTGTATAAATCTCAGTATTTTATGTCTTGTCACCCTGGTTTTAATGACAGTCAATCAAAACTGTCATTATGAGGAGAACATTAAAGTTGTTTTATTTTTTTATATTTTTGGTCCATTGTTGTATTGTGCCATGCCATGTGTCATTGAGACCATTTCTGATTAGCTGTGAACAGTCAATGGATCAACTGAAGGGCCAGATATATGTCTGAGGTCCTGTGTCTACATTGGCCCTAAAAGGTCAAGTACACTGCAACTTAAGAAAACAACCACAAAGAGAAAATACTGCAAAAGCACATGAAACATAACAGAAGTTGAATAAAAAAAACTCTCACAAAACTCAACGGAAGTATTTTTGGGGAGACAATAATGAAAAATGAAATGAAAAAACTGAAACATGAAGGATTGCACTGAGACACACTGAAAAAGAAGCAGAGGATTAATCGGTGTTGTGAAGGAGAAAAAGATGCAAGGTAATGTGTGTTTTAATTGCATGATTCATATAATACCGCAGATAAATGTTTGCCATTAGCCTTTTACTGCTGGCTTGTCACTTCTGCAGCTGTTTTGTCATGTTATTGTCTCCCCATAAACACTTCTGTTGTCTCTGTCTCTCTCCCCTCAGCCCCAACCGGTTGCGGCAAATCACTGCCCCCTCCCTGAGCCTCGTTCTGCTGGAGGTTTTCTTCCTGTTAAAAGGGAGTTTTTCCTTCCCACAGTCGCCAAATGCTTCGCTCATAGGGGGTCGTTTTGACTGTTAGGTTTTCTCTGCATTATTGTAGGGTCTTTTACCTACAATAATACAGTGCCTTGAGGCAACTGTTTGTTGTGATTTGGCGCTATATACAAATAAAACTAAATTGAATTGAACTGTGTTTGTGTGAGGAGTTGTGTGTTTTTTTTTTTTGTATTTTTTTGGCTTTTGCAACATTGCTGGTGTTTCCTTATGCAATGTGTTTGACCTCTCAGGGCCATCATATGTATCATATGTATTTTTTTTCTTATTTCTTAAGGACATGACTTTCAGATACTGTTCATAGGCTGTAGTTATTTTTTTTAGGCCTGCCATTTCTTCTGTCCTCTATTTGTCTAGAAAAACATCGACTGCACTGATGAGTCTCGATTTCTGCTGTGACATTTGGATGGCAGGGTCAGAATTTGGTGTAAACAGCATGAAAGCATAGCGTCATCTGCCTTGTATCAACGGTTGCTGGTGATATTACGGTGTCATTCTTACCATAATTTAGGCCCCTTAGTAGAAATTGCGCATTTACACGCCACAGCCTACCTGAATATTGTTGCTGACCATGTTGATTCCTCTATGACAACAGTGTGCCCGTTTTTCGATGGATGCTTCCAGCAGGATTACCCACTATTTCACAAAGTGTCAAATCATCTCAAACTGCTTTCTTGAACACGGCAATGTGTTCACTGTACTCAAATGGCCTTCACATTCACCAGATCTCAGTCCAATAGAGCACCTTTGGTATGTGGAGGAATGGGAGAGTCCCACTATAGCCAACAAATCTGCAGCAAGTCTGTGATGTTACCACATCAATTTGAACCATATTAAACCATAAAGAATTAAGATAGCTCTGAAGGAAGAAGGAGAGTCCAACCCAGAACTAGCAAAGTGTACCTAATAAAGTGTCTGGTGAGTGTATATCTCTATCAGACAAGACACAGTGATGTGCTAGGAATACTTAGATTTGTGCACTTTCTTATGTTGGAAGTGAACACTTAGAGCCATGCCACATGTGGGAATGTCACTTTAATAGATCAAGGAGAAAACAGGAACTTCTGATAGGAAATGCATAGAGATGTGGTGTCCCTACAAAGACATCTGTGTTATATTTTCTCAGCAGGGCTTCTCAAAGCATGTCCATCTCTCTCCTGAGTGCAGTTCCCTTTCACCCCACCTCCCTTTTGCGATCTCTCACCCTCACAGCCCGATGTCACAGAGACATGGCAAGGATAGAGGGAGGGGGAGAGAGAACTGGCTGAGATTCAGAAACATTAACTATTCCCTTGAGATACACGCGCTCAGATACATGCACAAAACGTTGGTTCTCGCTTAGTATCGGTTTGCCTTACTCCATTCTGTTTGGCCTCAGTGCGAAAGACTGCTGACATGCTGTCATATGCGCACATACTGTGTATTTTCTTTCAGTCTCGTTCTCTCTCATCATTCCAAATATGACAGGCAGCCACTTCCCGCTGACGGAGACTCTTATTATTATTCAAGTTACTCCATTGTTAGCTTTTCTGCTTAGAAGTGAAAAAAAAACATTGGGCTGCACTTGCTCTTTGAAGTAGTCAAGGCTCATTCCCTGGTTACAAACTGACATAAAGTTCATAGACGCATGCATTATCCAAGACAATTCAATGTCTTACTGGTCCATAGTGTCACAGTCTGTAGGGCTATGGAATAAAGAGTTCAGCATTAGTTCTATAAAGTTCAACACGCTGAGAGTGTAGAAAAGACCTCTCTGCCAGACACTCCGAGACAATTAATTCAACCCATCTCCTCATCTCCACAGACCCCTGACTCCCAAGGCCAGTCATAAGAAGGACAGACGGAGAGGGATGACATAGGTCATCGAGGATGTGCACATGCTCATACTAAAGAATGTGTGTATGTCTCTGTGACATGTGTGCACATAATCCTATGCACATTTGTGTGTGTATGTAGCCTGCATTTGCCTAGACATTGTATATGTGTCATCAGCCATGCTGCAATTATGCGCGCGCGCACACACACACACACACACACACACACACACACACACACACACACACACCTGTCTGGGAGAGTCAGATTCCCCCCTAATGGCACCACGGGGACCCAAGACATTAGCATATTAAAAGGTGACATTTCAGAGCCTGAGCCATGCAGTAAGCTACAGCCCGATCACTCTGACAGTCTGACAGCCAAATATGCAGTCCAGAGAGCAGACACATGAGAGTATAGGGATGTAGCACAATAGGAATATGAGACAATCTCTACTGAATTTGAGCTGGAAAACACCTGTCCAGTCATAGTAGGAACCCCACGACATGAGAATGAATTTGTAATCTAATTTGAAAGATCAGTGTTAAGTATAATTCATGGTCCCACAAATGTGTCCATCTGCGTATGCGTTTCCGTTTGGACAATGACCAACGAGGGGTTTTCACCCACCCCGAATGCATTTCTGTGCAGACCTCCAAAAACCCAACTGTGGGTGCGGATGACCTGTGCATCAGTCAGTTGGCTGATTAGTTGACAAGTGTGCTGGAATAGGTAAGGAAGTGACAGCAAAATTTCCAAGAAATGGGAGGAGTGCAAAATGAATCAAAGATTAAAAAAATATAGCATTAAAAGTACAGACAGTGGCTGCAGTGGAGACTTTTAATTGTTTTGGACATTCTGTTTCACTTCAGCTCTTTGTATGTAATAACTTTGCTCTTCACCACAGCTCGTTTATGGACCAACAGCACAATTTACCCCTGACTCCCATGCACTGATTGTACCACATGTTGACACTGCTTCTGACAACAAATATTCTCTGCAGGTAGACGGACAGTCTGTGACTAGCCCTGCTCAAGCATAAAACAAGCATTACTATGCTCCAAAATGAATGGGAAATTTACATGCGGCCTCACTTATAGTTTGGTAATGCATCATGCCTCATAATTAATAATGCATTTACTGTAGGGTAAATTGTAATTGAGGTCTGAAGTAAGTTCAGTCAATATACACACTGTACTTAAACACACAGAAATAATTCAATTACAATAATTCTACATGTTTGCCTCACATTATTAGATTTCCAAACTGTGTGAACTGCTGAGTTTTGCTTGAGTTGCATGGGTATGACAAGCCAACACACAATCACACACACCAGTTCCATACAAGCATTGCTCAGCAAAATCTGTGCCCAGTTTAGCAAAAACAAGCACAGGCAGACATTTTAGCATGTGATCCAAAAATAAGTGCACCTGATTTGCAGCATAAGAGAAGAAACCTGGTTTCTATATTTATTTTCAAAATTTTTTATTCATGTAAAATACAAATGAAATAACTGCTAATCAATGTGAATTTTGGCAGATGCGTATTGCCCCTGACTCCCATGTAATTCGCATACACTACACCTGCTGTTACACACACACAGCCACATGGGTGGACACACACGCACATACACGCACACACACGCATACATGCCCACACACCAACAGTTTACACTGCTGAGATAAGAGTGACAGTGGCTGAGGTCAGTAATTGGCGTCGAACTGCAGCTTCAGCAAAAGACTTGGTCCTGTTGGAAACCTGTCAGTATTTGGCAGCTGTTACCCTCATTTTCCTTTGCAGGACAGCAAGATGCCACCTAACTTACTGTCATGTGTTAAAATGGTTCCCCCAACTACTTTGGCGACAATATTTCTGTCAGAGCTGAAGCAACAGAAATGACCTGCCTTTATTTCATGAAAACATCCAACTGCATGTTCAGTGGGATAAGAGGCAGAACAGAGAGCGACTTCAAGAACAAATCAGCAGCAAGCAAAGCGCAAAAGAGACACTGACACAGCAAGAAGCTGATTAATACAGACTGTTTATCAAATAGCAATATCCGAGGACAGAGTTTTTCATCTAATGTCTAATGATGCTGCCAAATGAAGCAATCCAAAACTGAGGGATTTTCCATTTTCAGATAACCTTTACTGTGAGCAAACCCATTCTCTTCCTGCTTTTCAGATCATAAGCTAACAATTACAGCAAGCACTCCTCTCTGCGTGTATCCTGTAAACGACCATTTTCAGGTTCTCAGCATCTCTGAGTTGCCCTCTCTCTCTTCTTCTCTTTAGTTTCTTTACAACTATTCCTTCAAGACAAGGAACAATTTTGTTGAATGCCAATTTTGCACTGAATGGAAGCACCCAGCAGGAGTCCTGGGATGTAATAAGAAAAAAAAATTCTATTCTATTGTACACCTTAAAAAAAAACAACAATGCAGGTTCTGGGAAAAATACAATTATTGTAAATGTATCAAGACTTACTAGTAAAAGAATCATAGTAATCACTGTTGGGGGGTGGGGGGTCTGATGATTTAAACAGCTGACTCTTTGAGTTTGAAAAGGATGAAAATCAGCTGCTTCAAAGACCTGCTATCACTACCTCAGCATGTTATTCCACTCTCATATAAATTGTTCCTATTTAAGAATTTTTGCAACATCAGCTGTTGATTTTTGTGAAACCTTGATTCTGCTCAGGAAATCCACTAGTTTGAAATGCCATCCATCTCTCCATCAGCTGTCAGAACCATAACAAATATTGTTTATGCATAGATGATTAGGCAAAAAAAAAAGAAAAGAAAAAAGATTGACAGCTGCAAACATACCTTCATTAGTACTGACTCGCTGAGTTTCTCACGGTTCACAATCTTAATGGCAACTTTCTGGCACGTTACACAGTGGACTCCAAGCTTGACCAACCCTGGAAACAAACAAACAAACCAAAAAAAAAAGGAAATACACATTTCATTAGGTCAAATAGGTCAGACAAACACTGAATGATGAATGTGAATTTCCACAGATTACATTAAGAAAAAAGCCTGAATATTTTTAAGTGCATTGACAAGAGTATTATAAAATTGATCAGGACCAAATGTTCCCAGTGCTCATAATGAATTTTGAAGTGTACGCAGTCCCTTAAATTAACTGCCCTCTGGGAGTTATTCAAGTCGTAAAGGCAGTAAGTGAGCAGACCATTTGTGCTATTGATTCCGATAATGTACTAAACCACTGTAATGCAGTCATGTTAAGTTAACTGAAATGGCAACAAACAATGGGACTATAAAAAAGTGCAGGGTAAGAAACTCAATAGAGCTAATTATCAATCAGCACCCAAAATGACATGAATGAATAAAAACTGCATAGAGCTGCAGTGGAAAAAATCAGAATGGCACATTTCAAAAACCCAACAGAAAACATTATCATTTTCTTCACAAGACAAACACACTGATGCATGGGGAGAGATTTGAGTGTTTAATACACCATGCCAGTCAGTTGTATAGGGACTCCCACACAAAGAATCTGTCAAGACTCGCATAATTCCTGTGATTTGTTACACAACCAAAGAAGCATCTTCCTGCTTTGCCTTACTAAATGTCCTGGGGTATTCTCGGTTAAATAATCAGTCATAAACAATGTAAAAAACCGACAGGGATGCAACAATGCAGAGTGTAGTTACAGTGGAACAAAGTGATGTGTGCATTAGATACAGGGGAGCCATGACAACAGCACTAAGACATTTTCTGCAGAGCTGCATACTCATTACAAAGATGTTTGTAGGTTAAAGTACAACAAAAACACCCATAAAACAAATGTTGGATCTCTATTATAGAAATCTCATTTGGTCAACAGATTAGGAGACGGCAGAAGATGTAAGCTATGAACATATCATTTTAGTTTTCCAATGGCTTCTACACATGGTTTGCAGGGTTAAAAAAAGTCAAACAATATGGATGCTTTGACTCCTTGCTGCTCAGACTTAGAGAAAACATAGTTTAGGACCTCTTCCAGTACTCAGATACATTTGGAACGCTGCACAGAAATCCCATTCTGACGACAGTCAGTTGTGCATCTGCGATTTAACCCAAATGTGGCACATCCGGTGGGGAGCACAACAAGAAACATACTTTTCTTTAATTCGACATCCTTGAGGTTGTGCACTATAAATTCATTCCCCAGGGTCAGAGTCAGTATGGAGTTCTACACTGAAAGATTTCTGGCCACACCAACTCAAGACTCGCTACTTGCAAGTGTCAGCTCCCTGTGACCAAGTCTTCTTCTTCAAACTGAAATTCAAGTTGAAGGATTGCTGATTTGACACAGTGCAGAAGATTCAGCCTGCTGCTGCACAAGTGCAAGTGGTGCAATGGGCCTTCCAGGGAGCAATCCAAAAATAGCAGGAATAATGACAGTGTTCCAGAGGTATACAGTAAAACACCCCTGAATTTAATATTGCCCAATTTTTTTTTAATGGAGTCATAAAAAACTTTTTTTGATCAAAGCCTACATTTTAATATGTTACTTAACATGCCAAAACCAATACAATGCAGTCATTATAAAGAAAAGGTCAATATTGTGTATTGTGTATAACCCAGCAAGAGTTGGGCTTTGACAATGTGGTCAAACATAGGGAAGCAGAAGTATTCTGACCCCACAGAAATGCTATGAAGGTAAAAGAGACAAGGGGGGGGGGTGAATAAAGAACAAGTAAAAGATGAAACCAAAAAAGTTAAATAGATTGATCGTAAGGCCACAGATAATTAAGCCATAATGGAGAACATTGTGTGGGTGTGAGCCTCTATCTTGGGAAGTTGAGAGGCCGCAGGGGCCGAAAGTGGAAACACATGGAAAGGAGGCGTGAGAGATAGAGAATGACAGAGAGATAGGAAGTAAATGCTAAAAAGAGAAAGATAAAGGATTTAGAAAGAAAACATTTTGGAAAGGGGATGAAGCAGTTGAGCAGAAGAGGGAACAACAGACAAACCCATTAGCCTTGTGATGGTAATCATATGTTAATGGCTGCTATAGAGAAGCTCATAAGTCATGATAAACACATTAAAGAGAAAATATCTGCCTGCAAACACATGAAAAGCTAACTGGATTATTTGCCTCACTATCCATCTTCCTCCAATGCCTTTGTTTTCTTGAGCAGGAGGCACATTAGCAATAGAAAATGTGCACAGAGAAGACAACACATTACGATTTTACAACCACTTGCTTATGGATTGAAATGAACTGTTACAAGTTCAGTGTCTAACTGGCATAAGACTTTTTTATGCAACATATCTAAAAATTATGACTCCAAAGAAGAAGAGAGTAAAACTAATGCTCGTGGAAAAACACATTCAGATTATAAGCTAAAGCCAAGAATAGATAAAAGTCACATTGTCTTTTTCAGACACCAAATGAGCTGCAATTGAATTTTTGTACTAAACTTTACAGAAATCCATCTAGTAGTTGTCAGGATATTTCAAAAGGGCAAAAATGTCGAATTGTCCATGTCTGCATAAAAGGTTGTTGAGATGTGTCATAACCAAAATGATGTAAATCACTGATAGCATGGCATGCATTTTATATGAAAATGAGGCACAAAGAGCTTAAAACAAGCTAAAGCATGTCATTATGTGTGAGTCTCGCTTTCAGATATTCATAAAACCATTTGCATAGTACACAACACTTGTACATAATGTCAAACTCTGAGTCATTCACTAAACTAGAACATAGAGCAAAATAAGAAACCCTGAAAAAGTTGTTAATCCTATGAAAAAAAGAAATGAATAAAACATATCAGACAATAAATACGGTAAGTAAAATATCTATGTTCTTTTGGATTTTCTGTCAATGAAAAGGCTTTTGCTTTGAAGGATAAGCTGTAGACACATGACATCTCGCTGAGATCTGTTTTTTTTTTCTTTCATTTTTTTTTAACTTGTTTATACTTGTACTTCTAAAATAAATTTCCTGGCTCTTACTCCTGTGGCTACAATGATGAAATTTTTCAGTGATTATTGTAGGTCTCATATATAACCCCAACATCCCTCTCCATCATCAAACATATCTAAGAAATACGAAAAAATGTACAATAACTGCACTGTCACTTCACTTATCTCAAGTATGTTGTGATAGCTAATCAACATCTGTTTCTCTATGACTCAAAATAAACTCCCCTCGTCTCAAGCGGGCTGTAATTTAAATGTGACTGACTGCCTACTGCTAATGTCCCTTTTACCTGTCTATGACAGCATCCTTGGACAAACACAAAAAAATTAAACCTAGAGTGGCAAGAGAGGGATGCACAGGAAGACACCAGGGTTTTGTCAGGGTCACGCTGTGCTGAGCAGGTAGGCTGTCTTTGAACATAGCTTCAAATGCAAAGCTTCTACTTCGACCTACATGACGGGAGGCAGAGAAGGCTACGTCTGCAACTGCCAGTGTGCATGACTTGGTGTGAGAATATGAAGCAAGCATTTCTGGAAGTTTAAAGCTGAGGTGTAGCATTCCTTAGATTCTCTCTACAGAAGAACTGTTTGTGATTTAGTATCACATATGGGTGGTTTATGAACTCAACAAGACACACACGCATGCTTTTCACTGACACATACTATATACAGACAAAAGCAGGCTGTGCAGTGAAGGTTGTGATGCCACTGAATCAGCAAGTATATTGATGTCTCCCCTCCTTTGCCCTCCTCCAAAATCAATAGCATCAAAACTCTTGCCTTCACAACAGTGGAAGAATAATGGCACTGACCAGGGACTCACAGGCAGAAGAGGCCACTTTAGTGACCCCACCCTCCACCCTGGCTACGCAATCTTTATTTTCCATGCACCCTTGTGATTAATGGCTTAATGTGGAGGGACTGCTGGAGGAAGATGCACAGTAAGAACCTTGGTCAATGGCTCGGTAAGATCAGTTTTGCTGCACTGTGCTGGAAGCTGCTGGACCCCACAAATCTCGGATGAGAAATATTCATTTTAAAATAAAAGTTGAGCAGCTGTGTCAACTGAACTAAGCAAAAGGCAAAAATGGCTAAATAACAGAAGGCTTGAAATAGGAAAAAGAAGAAAGAAAGAAACAGATTTTAAAAAAACAAAACAAAAAGAACATCCAGTGAGAGCATCCACTGTATAGCAACTCTTTATCATCAATGGCACAACTTAATCAACCACAAAATGTGCACAGTTGTGAAAATTCTTCTAATCAGCAATGTTTCAAAAACTAAAGAAAATTCTGGCAGTGCATCTGCTTCTCTATATCACTGAGCCATGTGTCAGCTCTGATTTGGTAATGAACCTCTGCTCCAACCTCATAAGCCACTGTTTCATGATATCACTGCTGAACTTGCTGTCCTGAGAAATATCTCTAATGGGTCCTAGAGTGTATTCATTATGACAGCATGTAGTTTTGAACATTTTGAATTAAGCAACTTTTCAGTGAAAGATCTTACTGACAAGGGACTGCTGGCCTTAAGAAACAATGTTTTTAACCAATCTGACATTTATATTCAGCCCATGCAAGAATTTATGGGTGCAACGCACTTCTCTAACAAAGTTTAGCTTGTCTCTATTTGGTATTGTTAGATACTGTTGATCAGTTCAATTCAATTCAGGTTTATTTATACTGTAAGGTAAAGACCCTATAGCATTCTGGAGAAAACCCCAACAATCAAACCACTGCCTACGGAGCAAGCACTTTGTGACACTGGGAATTCCCTTTTAGCAGGAAGAAACCTTCACTAGGTTTCCTCAAGGAAGGGCAGCCATCTGACGAGGAGAGGAGAGGAGAGGAGAGGAGAGGAGAGGAGAGAAGAGAAGAGAAAAATTTAATGACATGCTGCAGTGGTATATAAACAACGAGTGAAGTGAAAAGAGGTGAGTCGTGCAGCAGTCTGAGTCTATAGCAGCATAACTAAGGGCATGGCTCAGGATCCAGCTTTAACTTAATTTGTGCCAAAACCACATTGAAAGATTGGAACTGATAGAGAAAAATTTTGCAGAGGGGTCAGTTTATCTAAAGGCGCTTAAGTTTTATTGCCATTTTTTATCCCACCTTTTTTATTCATTGGGTTTTCCCAATAGACCCTGTTGGCATGTTTATGTTTGTTTTTGTCTCCCTTCCCTTCGAGCTGTTTAACCTGGCAAAGAGACGGGAAACCCCCAACACACAAGAAGAGAAACTCTTCTTTGGCGTTAACTTGTGAGAGCTTTTCGTGTTCCAGCTTTCAAAGTAGCCTGATCACTGCCTGATTTATCAGTAGGTATCTGGGGAAGAGCAGATAGGAGAGGAGAGGGACCCTGACTGTGAGGCTGATTTCCAATGCCATCAATCAACGACACAAGAAGGAAACAAAGGAGGGAGAGAGAGTACAGGAACCCCTGGTACTCTCCTGAGCCTAGGAGAAGTGCTTTATGATCTCCACCTACTAACTGCACACAGCTACAAGAGCCACACACATAGTCAGTGTTTTCTGCTTTATCCTTTTCACAGGCCTGGCATCGATGCAGTTAAAGATCATTACTGGATTAATTTCCATCTGGAAGCAACTACAAGGCAAAGGAGAGCAAAAGATGAAAAAGAGATGTTCCCACTAGCACACCTCTCTCACTTTCAAATCTTGATCTTTCAGAAGTGCTAAACCAATGCAGGCAGATGGTAGTAGCTTATGCTGGCTTAGCTTTCTCTCCCTGAGGCGCTGGCTGTGAGAAGCTCATTGCCCTTAGGCACAGATCTGTGAGCCTCTTTCCACTTCTGCTCTCTAACCCTGACTGCTCTACATCAGGGCCACAGCCATGCCCTGGGATCTGTATTTGAAAAGAAACACAATGTGGTACTAGAGCTTCCTAGAGCCTTTTCTGACCATATGGAAATCCCTGGCAGCAGGGCGTGGGAATTCCCTCCATCAGGGCAAAGGGTGGGAGTTACTTTCACTCACATACCTTTACACATTAGTACCATCTTTTTCATTCACTGCACAAGGACAGAGACAGTCAGATTGAATTATGCACTCTTCAGTCTTGTTAGCTTAGTAAACATCATTACACTGAACTTCTATAATGTTAAACATCAGTAGGTGGTGACTAGAACAGAAGCACACACTTTATTGTATACTCATTATTACAGCTTGCATGTATTAGTGGTGACAAAGTGCCAGATACAGAATGATTATTATTAAAATAATGTCACCACATTGTATGCATGCATTTATAGAAAGTAAGTGTAGTGAATACCTCCCACAGAATATTACTTCATCGTACTGTATAAAGCTATTTGCGAACAGTCATATTTACAGAGAACAGCAGAGAAAAATACCCTGCCATATTCACAGGGATAATAATCAATTTAATAAAATCATTAAAGAAAAAAGTTTGTTTTTTTTAAAGTGTACATTTTAGATATTGGTTTAAAGATTTAATGTTTGGCCTGGACACAGCTGTCTATTCCAATGGGTTTCTGCTTTATCTCTCTGCACTCTGGTTACACAGTTACTCCACGTCCTTTTCTTTGCCTCATTTATTTTCTGCCAATTTCCCCTCATTTCTTCTCCACCCATCATTGTTTTCGGACTTATCTCCACATATCTATTATCTATGTACAAAAAAAAGAGAGAAAAGAGAAGGAATATGCCAGCAGAAAGCTGTTGAGTCATATTGTGCGGGAGGGGAAAATGTTGACGATCAAATAATTTTCACTTGCTACTCAGTGAATTCAGTCTCTCTCTCTCTGCCTCTCGCACACACTGTTTCTTCACTCTCTTCATTCACCAAATCTGTATCTCCTCCATTCCTCCACCTCCTCTTTCACTCCTTTTGCATTTTCAGTCAGCCGTGACGTTAGTCTACCCAGCCTGAATTCCCCTGCAACCCTCTAAGCCCTACCAACCAAAGCAACGGCAACAACATCAGTAACACCAGCGGCCCAGACCAACAGAACAGCTTCAAAAGCAGGAAGAGCGGTTTAGCCCCAGAGTGATGGAGCGAGAAGGGAGGCATACTGACGCATGCATACAGAAACTGTTTGTTTGGCCTGTGTAAAGTAAGACATTTGCTTAGCAGTGCCATTATAAGTTAACTCCCAACTTAGGATTTTATTGATGTTCCTTACTATTAGACTCAAGACAATGTGGTCTTAGTTTACCTTTGATACCTCTGTAAGTGAGTACAGTTTAACATTTTCAAATTAAAATACAATATTAAACACAAACAATGTGCACACATACACACAAAGGCACATTTAGTATTCTTCATAGTATCTGCTTTCTATATACATTCACAAGTGTATGTCGTGTATTTCAGAGACCAAGCATGTTTGTTTTTGTAGAGACAGGGAAGTACTAAGGCTGTAAAAACCCAATTTCATAGACACACCCGTGATTTACATAACATTGCCCCAACAATCACAGAAAGAAATGTAGTGAGGTGATGAAGTTCTAGATGGCTCCGAGGTGGTAATCTATTTTACATGTTCTGACACAAGTAAGAGAACAGTTGTGAGCATAGCCCAAAGCCAGCAAGAACAGAGCAATACATTTGGTTGGTAGCAATCTTTTTGATTGGCACGCCTTACAAAATCCCAACTCTTTATGCACTAGCCTTATCTGAATGTAAATATGGGAACAGAAAAGCTCATCACTTTATTGGAAGATGCAAACTTCTGACCCTTGCTTCTGACTACAAGGAAAATAGTCTCATTGTCAGAGGTAGGTAACACATGAAACAGCAGAACAGAGTGTTCTGTCTGATGAATATCTGACTCCAAAAAGGGTCCCGGTTTATGTCTTAGACATGTTATACAGTTTCCAAACATTCCCATATTTGCCATATTTCCACACTCTAGGTCAGGGGTGGGTAATTAATTTTCCCAAGGAGCCACATGAGAAACAGAGACTGATGTACAGGACCGCATCAATAAGCTCATAAGGAGATAAAATTTTATTGAGCAGAAGTGAGTTCAGCTTATTGGTGCGGCCCTCCAAAGAAGTCCCAGTTTTTAATTGCCCACCCCTGCTCTATGACATCTGTACTGGGGGTCATACTACTTCTCCATATGAAACACTGAATTCTCCTACAGCTAATTTTGTAGATGAAATAAATACAAAGAAAAATCAGGCAGAACTTTCTGGTAGTGATTTAGTCTATTGTTCAGGAGACTATCTCCCCATTAAGCTGATTACAGGCAGTGATATCTTTTCTCTTTTGAATCTCTCTGTGGAGATGTCATTGCAGATTCAAAATATTTAAGTCTGAATTCTGGACTGATGTGACTGGAGGTCACGCCACAGAGCCAAGAGAGAGTGACACTGTCAGAGGAATGTTCTTCCTGAATCCCAAACAGGGACATCGGAGCAAGCATGACTGAAGACACTGCAAAGGAGATGAGAGAAGAGATGGAAAGAACAAATGCAAAAAGAAGGCTATGACAATGAGCACAGTGACAATGAGATTGAGAAATACTGATAAGGATAGCTAAATCGAGAGATGCATTGAGAGACAGTCAAAACACAGAGAAAGTGGGGCCTAGGAGGGCGGTGCAGAGAGACTCAGATCTATTTTTAATGTCTGACTGGGGATCAGCAAAAGGAATGTATAATTACAGTCTCATGAATAATGCAAGCAGGATTCTTTTAATTAGCCACACCAGACCAATGCAGAAAAAGCAGCAGACAGGACAAACATGTGCATATACACATGTACGTTCACAGACACTCAACTACAGTGTTAGTGTTTGAGTCCACACCTTTGATTACATCCTCCCCATGAGTTATCTGATTTGTAATGAAACAGCACTTTTTTGACAGAAAAAACAATCAAACCCAGGAAAACCACAGGAGGACTAACAACTAGCCAATCAGAGTCGCGGATGGGACTTTCCTTGATGTCAAGCTGTTCGCTTCCACAGCAAAGCCAGTGCTGGGGAACTTGATCGTTCTACTCTTAAAACCCTGGCAAAGCTAATATGTAAGCCTGAGTATGCACCACTGATAACCAAGAATTACATTTGATTTATTTGGCTATTCAGTGAATAATTAGGAAAAGCTGAAAACCTTCCTCCTTAGAAACTGACTAGAGTGAAAATCAAAGGATGGTTGTATGGATGCCAAGCAATAAAAGCAATGTCAGAGTGAAGATGGAAACTGAGTGCAAAGAGTGTCTGACATCAGGCTAATAAATACGTAACTGCACATAAGGATAAGATGCCCAATCAAAAAAATGATCTCACCAGTTTGCATATGCACCATGCTTGGAACATGTTTACTCAGTGCTCTCCAGGGGTCAAAGGATAAGCTAAGGACTGATGCCTTGATTATGACTCTGATAGGCTTTACAGCCTCTAGACACCAAAGAGCGGCACACTCTATGACTGTCATTTGTTAGATAACCCCAGTATGAAAGTATGAATTATTAAGTAGCTGACTGGATATATTATGAAACCTCATTGTAACCATAGAAAAACATCCTGGCAGAACAAATGTGGTTTTCTGTATTTTTCCAGTCAAATGCACACTCACATGAATGCAAAGAAACATGGGGAAAAAATCATTTCTGGCAAACAAGCCATGCAGTCAGGTCAACTATGTGGGCTAGAAACAGAAAAAGCAGAAGAAGCAATAGCTCAAACCTTCATCAACCACAATTCAGCCTGAGTTAGTCCATTAATTACCGGTGTTTGGGTTTTCCCTGCAACATCTTCATTATTAAACATGGCTCAAACCAGAACAGGTTTCACTGAGACTGAGTTCTCATCAACCTGTCGTAATAACCACCTTTCTTCTCAATTAAAACTGAAATGGATGGCCAAAGCACAAACAGGAAAAACACAACTAGATTGTGTCCACACACAAAGAGAAAGGAGGAGGCTGTATCCAAGTTGGAACGACGCATCAAGAACACGGCAGGATGTTATTCGGTTGTTATCTGGCAACTCAAATTCTCCCATCTTCAGAGTCTTAATTTGTAAGCTAATTTCTGGCTGGCAAAGACAGGTTTGAGTATGGAAGAGGATATTGGATGTAATTCGATGTCTCACTACATCTTTGCTTCTTGATTGGAGTTTAATTGGCAATGAGGGTGCTGCGTTCTCACTTTGGGGCTCATGGGGGGATGATGGCACCCACACAGACTACAAACTCAGTTTCACACAGCTGAAGGAAAATTTATCATACAAAAATGGCTAGCAGACAAATACAAATACAGTGCTCGAAAAAATTAAAGGAACACGTTTTAATCAGAGTATGGCTCCAAGTCAATTAAACTTCCGGGATATTGATTTGGTCAGTTAAATAGCAGAGGGGATTGTTAATCAGTTTCAGCTGCTTTGGTGTTAATAAAATTAACAACAGGTGCACTAAAGGGGCACCAATGAGACAACCCTCAAAACAGGGATAGTTTTACAGGTGGAGGCTGCTGAACCTTTTTTCCCTCCTCATCTTTTTTGAAGGTTTTTTCACTAGTTTTGCATTTGGCTAGGATCAGTGTCACTACTGGTAGTATGAGGTGATACCTGGACCCTACAGAGGTTGCACAGGTAGTCCAACTCCTCCAGGATGGCACATCAATATGTGCCATTGCCAGACGGTTTGTAATGGAGGAGATGCCAGGAGACAGGCAATTACTCTAGGAGAGCTGGACAGGGCCCTAGAAGGTCCTTAACTCATCAGCAGGACCGGTATCTGGTCCTTTGTGGAGGAACAGGCTGATCACTGCCAGAGCACTACAAACTAACCTCCACCTGGCCACTAGTGTGAATATCTCTGACCAAACAATCAGAAACAGACTTCATGAGGATGGTCTGAGGGTCCAAGGTCCTCTAGTGGGAACTGTGCTCACTGTTCAGCACTGTGAAGCCCAATTGGCATTAGCCGCAGAATAGCATAATTGGCAAGTCCACCACTGGCACCCTGTGCTTTTCACAGATGGAAGCAGGTTCATTCTGAGCACATGTGACAGACGTGAAAGGTTGTGGAGAAACTGGGTTCTCCATGTTGCACTAGAATGTTCGGCCTCATGTGGAGGGAGTACGCTGATAGTTGCTGGAGGTTCAAGGAACTGATACTATTGGCTTGCAATTCTCAAAGCATCTCATTTAACCATGTTTGCCTGACCTAAAACACCTCTGGGACACTGTTTTGATCCATCTGACACCACCAAGCTGCAGCACAGTGATGCCCTGGTCCAGATCTGGGAGGAGATCCCCCAAGACATCATCTGTCGTCTCATTAGGAACATGCCCCCAATGCAGTCAGGCATGCATATAAGCATGATGGGGCCATTTTGGAATAGAACTCAACTTTGAGCTCCATTTTTGGAACTTCAGTTCCATTTTGAGCTGCTGCAATTAAAAGTGCAAAATGGACTAGGCTGCCGCACCATTTTTTCACTTTGATTTTCAGGATGTCTTTGAATTCAGCCCTCTGTAGGTTGATAATTTTCATTTCCATCAAACGGTGTGGCATCCTTTTGGTTCTAGCACCAAACACCAGTCCATATCAGTATAGGTATCCAGCATGACTGTTTTCCCCCATTAAGATCTGATGTATTTGTTGAGCAGTATATATATGATAAATAAAAAAATTTCAAAAAATGGATATAGCCTTAAAGTATTCAGTGAAAAGCATACTCTGTGTCAGAGAACAACTTCTGAATTAGAGACAAAAGATGTTTAAAAGAATCATGTCAATTTAAAAATCACTAAACTCTGCCAAATACTTTAAGTCCTTATAAGGTTCTTATAGAAATATTATGCCCAGCTTGAAATGAGACTAAATGAACACTGTGCTGTGGAATCTTTTCTTTTACTGTTTCAGTACTTGATAATGGCATTTCCCCCCAGCGTGTTGCTTGCCTACAAAACACAGCCAACCAAAAGCCTATCAGATTTACTCAAGTGTATCCTCTTGATTTTGTTGATTTGAAAACCTCCTTACATCATTGATCCAACATGACTCCCCCCCCCACTGAGATCTGGTCTGCTTTCAAAGTGTTCCTTTAATTTTTTTCAGCAGATTATTAATGAAAAAAAAATTGTTAATTTTAAAGAAGTATGACCTTAACCCTTTTGGCTTCATTTAACTTTTGACATGCAGTCCTTCCATAAATAAACAGGGGAAAAGAAAATAACAGCAGGATGGCTTGTTCAAGGTGAGTACAAACCCCACTATTATGGTCAACATGTTGTTTTCACACATTACAAACCAGGGTGTGGACAGAACGATCTATAGAGTGTCTGTGTGTGTGCTTGAGGTAGGGGGCAGCCTCCTGGTGTGTGACATTGATACACACAGACACACTTTTCCTGATAAAAAGTCAGCAGGTTACTGGCAAGAGGAATCCTCTTGCCTCTAGCTCTTCTTCCGCCTCCTAACATCTTTGTAGTGCCTTTGTTTCAAACTAGTGCAGAACAAATGCTGCCCAAGAGAAAGGTCAACATGTCAAAGCCACCATTAGCATAAGGTCCAATCAGAAACATCTCAAGGCATGGAAAGGACAGGACATGTGCATATATGTGTACATATATTTGTGAGAGAGCTTTCTCACAAACACACGCAAAAAGCAAGTAAGATTTTCATGCATTTTTACTTCTATAACAACAAGCCTTGAAAACCTTGAAAATGTCCATGTTAGGAGCAAAAACTACACAAGAAGAATGACAAAAGAACAACATATGACAGGTACCTTCTGCCAAGCTCTTTACTGCATTTCTGTTCATTTTGGTTAAGAAACACACACACACACACAAACAAAAAAAAAAATCCTACTATCATGATTTGAGTTGTTGAATTTTTCCACTTCTAATTATGTCATTTCAATCAGATTGAAATCCTCTGATTTTTTCCATGTTCTAGAGGTTGAGAATGGTTACCCTGTTAGTAAGTAGATCAACTTCAATTGGACAATATAAATATACTTTGACAAAGAAAATTCCTTCATTATTGCTCTATACTGAAACACAGGCAAAATGGTTAAGACATCATATCACAAGTTAACGTGAGTTACAGCATATGAAAGGTAACAAAGTGTCTCATATAATTACACATTTACAAACATGTATTTTTAACCACTAGCGCAAGCACTGGGATGAGTAAACATGACTCATCTGATCTGGAACACTTCCCTGTTTTCGCTATTTTTGCATCTATGAATAATCCATCCATCCAGAACACAATCACACTCGCACGGGGTCATTTGCATATTACTGTATCTTAAAGGAACTTTACTTCATCTTTTTCTATTTTAGCTGCTGTTCCATGATGTTCAGTTGTGTATCATTGCTTTCACTAAAAACTCATTAAGCTGTATACTCCCACAGCAAGCCTTTCTTGTTCATAGCAGAACACCTAGTAGGGCTGCATAAGTCTTGACGCTGGCTACCCACATCATCTTGACGCTGGCTACCCACATCAAAATGAACATTACCAATAGCAAAATCTATACTGAAAATGTGTGCCCACCAGTCGTTGCCTAAATTACTACCTAACCACGTGCCTGCATGTGCCAATCACAGCTGTTCTCTGTATTGTCTGGCTTGAGGTTTCCTGCACTAGTCTGGATGGGTAACATTACATTAAAAAACAGCTAAATAACAAAATTCAAATGTCTGGCACAGAAGAAGGTGAAAAGCTTGTCTTTCAAAGTGGATCATCATTTGTTATTTGGAAATACTTTGGCTGTAGGGCTAGTGACGTTAAACAAGAAACCATTAGCAAAAAGTGCTACAGAGTTATTTTTTCAAAGCAAAGCAACAAAACTAACTTATTCAACCATCTGAAAACACACCACAAACTGCAGCTGCTAATGTGAATAGTCTAACATCAGCCCAGACATCGGTAAAAGCGAGCCTGTACAGCACATCGATGTATCCATCCAGCTCACAGAGACACACCGAAATTTCCAACTAATCACATTCTATTTGGCCAAAAATACATGTCCTGTGAACACATTGAGCAAAGAAGGCTTCAGGAGAATGGTCAATGTCATGGATAAAAGATGTGTTATCCCCTAACGCAAGTCTTTTCTTTTCAATGAGGCAATACCCGTGCTGTTTGCACAATGTTGCAGGGGAAACGGAGAGGGCTCTCACAGCTGAAGAGCACTTTCCTACAAGTTTAAGTCATATGCATCATGCAGGTACAATGTATGGAATGAAAGTCTTCATATTTTGCTTTTAGGAAATGCACTTAGGTAGGGTGAATAAACACCTTATTTGTCTGCAAAGATTAATTAATAAAGAATTAGCACAATGTAAAGGTGAAAGCAGTGCCCTGTTGATTTAATATTGTGTGGCAAAATTATTTTATTTTATCTTGAGGCAAAGATTTGTAAAGATGTGAGAGTAGTATTCTGTTTATGTGACATTTCCATAAAAAACATTTTTCTTACTGAAATCAAAGAATAATCGTGAAATTATCGTGATCTCAATACTGATCACAATTATCGTGATTGTTATTTTGGCCTAAATCATGTATTCCTAACATCTAGTATACTGGGCCCTTCCACACCCAAAGGGGGTGTACTGAAGATGAAGACAGCAAAGAGTTGGAGATACTGCATTGTGCAAAAGAATAGAATGCATAATGAGTTATGGGAGATTTCATGGTGAAAGAAGTGTTGGTAGCCAGCAGCCATTGGTGAAGCTGTTGACATCTCTGTCAAGAAATGGGATAAATTAAGCGGCTCTTCTGGCTAAATCAATGCATCAGCAGCAGCAAACTCATTTCCCAAGCAACCTTTGCATTTCAGCAGAGCAACAAGGGAATTCTAACAACCACCAAGCAGAAACTCTTCGTCTCTCTCTTGCTGTTTAAGCCCTGTAGATTGAATGTTTCATTGTCACTGCTTCCCATATTCCCTTTACCCAGTCAGTTGGTCCCTCTTCTTCACCATACTCTATTTCATTTTTTTTAGTGTATATTTCCTTTTTTTGTAAACACCCACCCTCATTTTTCCCCAATAGACACACCATAAAGAGGGATGGTTGCATCATGTGTTCCAGTGATTTCTGTGCATATGTGTCTCTGTGTATTTGAGGACACAGAAAAAAATAACACAATAAAATATCCCAATCCAAAAGATGAGACAAAACGATAAAATCTTACTAAGGCAAAGAAAGCTGGGCACTGACCCTGCTTGAAAACTCTTCAGCTTCTCTGTAATTATCTCTCTCTCTCTGTGTGTGTGTGTGTGTGTGTGTGTGTGTGTGTGTGTGTGAGTGTGTGAGTGAGAGAGAGAGAGAGCACACATGTTTTCCAGTGAGTGGAAATAAAAGTGATTCTGGAGACAATCCAGCTCCCAGATTGCCTGCTTGCTCAGAGACTAGGCTCACGTCACAGAACTTGGAACACTGCCTTGTACAAAAAGTATAGATACACTCAGGCCAGAAATACACACACACACACACACACACACAAATTAAAGTACACATAGCAGATAACCAGGGGCACTTCACCAAGAGTTCGTTTCACCTGGCCTTTATATTGAACAAAGAGTGATCTCAGAGTGAGATGTTTAACAAAGCCAGGTGAAACCACTGCCTGAATATCAAAAAAAGAGATAACATGAAAAAAAGGAAGAAGTCTGAAAAGTATGTCCACTGAAGAAAGAACAGCAAACTTTAATAGAAGAGTAATGGGGGACAGAGAGAGAGAGAGAGCAAGAGAGGGTAGCATGCCAGGTATTCCACCATCAGGGAAACAGAGAGCAGAGAGAGACATCTGTTCAACACAACTTCAGGGGGCTTTTACTCTGATGTCAGCCTGTCACCACATACAGGACCGCAGGAGTAGATGCATGCTGAGAGCCTGAAGAACATAAGCCACACACACACACACACACACACACACACACACACACACACACACACACACACAATCTATAGCAAGCCCTGTCTTGCTTCATCTCCATCTCCCTATCGCTCCCTATCCCACAGCTATGGACAAAATCAGAGCTAAAACCATTAAAACCAAACATTATGTAGCGTCTCAGTGCTTCATCCTCCGAACATCTCAAAAATGTTTTGTAAGTTTGACAAATCTTCCTATCATAGTGAGTGTTTGATAAGTGCTCTTGATAAGATTTTTTGCTTATTGAGAGGGTGGGTCATTAATTGATAATTGATAAGTAAATGTTATGTACTTGATAAAGCAAACATGTTGCACATACTATAAATGCATTTTTTTTCTTTTTTATAAAAATACAAATATATTATGTTTGGCTGTTTTTACATTTTCTGTAACCTTAAAATTGACATGTTTAATCAATAATGTTAATCTTGTATGCTGCAGTGGTGATACAGACATTACCTCACAGTGTGGCTACAAACATGGACTGTGCCCAGCATTGAATCCACAATTATGTAAAAATGAGCAGCTATGTTGACATTAATTACCACAGTAGAAACATGTAATGCATAGCTAAAGATTGATTACATTTATAAAGCACTTGGAGAGGACCGAATTCACAAACAATATAAAAATCAGCCTTTTATTATTATTAATCAATAATCTCTGTACTGTTTTCATTAGTTGCTTCCTGTTTTCAAAATGTCACCAGCTATTACGAGACACTTGCCTGCAGCCTCTGGCTCAGTTCGCTCACTATGGCAGCGGTGAACTTTTAGAGACCTCTGATATTATCTTGTTCATCTCAAAAGCCATCAGTGGGGAAAATACTGCAGTCATTAAAATGATAATGATAGAGTCAGAGAGACTGATGACGTATTGATTAGACCTCCCCTTTCTGTGGTGCTTCAAACTGATACATAGCCATACAATAAGGGTGGCTACTACATGGCTGTTTGCCTGTCTGTTAAACTGCTCATTATTGCAAATATTTAATTAGCCAGTCACATGGTGGAAAGGTGGTATAAGTGACTCTAAATCTGGTATTTCAGAAATTGCGGATCTTCTGGGATTTTCCAACACAACCATCTCTAGGGTTTACAGAGAAGTAGTCTGAAAAACAGAAAACATCCAGTCGGTGGCAGTTCTCTAGATGAAAGTGTCTTATTGATCCCAGAGGCCAACACTGGCAATTCAAATAACCGCTCATTATAACCAAGGTATGCGCAGAAGACCATCTCTGAGTGGACAACATTTCACATGTTGAAGCAGATGGGTCACAGCAGCAGAAGACCACACCAGGTGCCACTCCTGTCAGCTAATAACAGGAAACTGAGGCTATAACATGCACAGGCTCTCTAAAATTGAAGATAATTTGAGATCATCACTTCAATGACAGTCAGTTTGTACAATCAAGTGATCAAATCACAGACACGGAGACTGTAGAGTTCCTTTTGAAATATTAGTCATGGTTGTTGTGCTAAAAAATAACATATTGCATCCTAATGTGCATGGAGCTGCCACAGACATGGGGGTATTCGTAGCATGCTCATATCAGATATCGTACATCACTGTTACCGAAATGTGGGTCCTGGCACAGTGGCTATAAATGAACCCGTCACCAAAGCATGATGGATGTGTACGGGACAGTTTGAGCATGCAACATCATTTGATGGTCAAAGACAAAAATGTGTATCTGACTGAAGACCATTCAAACCACTAGTGAGTCATTCTTTACTGGCAAAAGATCCCCTTCATCAGGTGCCTACATGTGATGAGGAAGACACAAGCTTATGTAAAATCCTGTTTCTAAAAGGTGGGGACGCGGTGTAATTTCATCATTCCAAAATCATTTCAAATCTACATGGGACTGAAAGTAGTATAATGAAAACACAGAGGAGGGAAACAGACTGAATTGAATTCTATTGTTTGTTTGGTTTTCTTTGTTTGTTTTACAAACTTCTTGTTTTGTATTTAATTCTAGCAACATGTTTAAAAAAGCTGGGACAGAGGCATGTTTACCACTGTGTTACATCACCTTTTCTTTCAACAACACTCTAAGCTTTTGCAAACTACGGAGATTAATTGCTGAAAGTATTCTGAAAGAAACGTGTTTTCCATTTCTTGCTTGAAAAAGGATTTCAGCTGCTCAACAAACAACAGGCCCCCTTTTTGTGCATATTTTTCATCCGCTCTGGGATGCTAATGCTAAGATATTAATAGGTAACGGGGCATTCTTCTGTTGAGACCAATTCTGATGAGGATTCAGACTGATTGAAGGGCCAGTTGAATCTTTTAAAGTCCTGGTTTTTTTGCTGGATTTTTTTTTCATATTTCTTTAGGATTGTTTATCTGCTGTTTTTTAGGCCTTCTACTTTTTCTATACTCCCCTTGTCCAGTTTCCCCAAATTTATTTTAAGAACACACTGCACAACGTGCTGAGATATGTAAAGTTTTGGCTAAGAGCTCTTTAGGAATCACCTTGTTGGTAAAAAAAAAAACAAAAAACGCTTTGTTTATCCCTGAATGATTCATAGGTCAGTGTTACCGTAAGTGGCTTAATCAAAAAACATTCAACTGAAAATGGTCAGGTACAAAGATCCGACTGAAAATGAGTGAAAAAGTAGCCAACATTCAAAGAAAAACTTTGAAAGGCCTTCAGAAAGCCTGACAATATTTGCTCAAGACCACTTTAAAAATTACAAGAAAGTCTGGCTCCTTGGAAGGAAAATATACAGAAAGGAGGGGTGGCTCGAGACCTTTGCACTTTACCATAACTTTCATTTTCTTTGAATGGAAGAGTTTTACCTTGCATTTGTAACTGTACCAACAAACTGTGCATACTGACAGTGGTGTTGGAGAGTGTTCCTGCATCCATACAGAATGGTCATTATCACTAAAGTTAACTGAAAAAAAACTACCAAACTACACACAAAAAAGCAAAAACTACAAAACAATGTTGTACAATTCAA
Organism: Pterophyllum scalare; assembly: GCA_024447675.2. Taxonomy (NCBI): domain Eukaryota; kingdom Metazoa; phylum Chordata; class Actinopteri; order Cichliformes; family Cichlidae; genus Pterophyllum; species Pterophyllum scalare. The sequence continues at coordinate 229,254 of JAMQGT020002208.1, read as the reverse complement.
AAAAATGCACAGCAAATGTTTTAGTTTTATCTTTTGTTAATTTGGTCAAATTTGCCAACACAAATTTATTTAAAAAAAAATCTTTTCTGGACCTGAACTTTGAATTTTCCCCTTCACAAATAATTGCCAATGTTAAAACTATTAAAAAAAACCTAAAAATTATACTAATGAAAACTAAACAACAATGAGTAAACAGCCTGGAAACTAAACAAAAAATAAAACAAATTATAAAGAAAATTAAAAATAAAAAACAATGAAAAAGAAAAATTATTATAATTCCGTCCTGCAGTGATCTCCATTGCAGAATTATGTTTTAAAATGCAGTATTGCATGAGGGTCCTGTTGCCATTTTTTTGGACTATTAATCTTTTAGTGATATTATGTACCATAGACGATGAAATTCTTTGCAAATTTAAGTTGAGAAACACTGGGTGAAAGCCTGCGTAGGCATATAGCATCCTTCTAAAAGATATTCTTTTTTAACCTAATTAAGTTGATGACCTGTTACAATTTACCTAATTAGTTGTATAAAGTTCCACCAGGTGATTTTTTCTTCTTTTTTTTTAATTACATGTCTATTGTCTGTTACCCTGTCCCATCCTTTTTGAAACATTCAAATTGAAAATAAGCATTTATTTAAAAAAAAAAATACTATTTCAGTTTTAACATTTTATATGTTGTCTTTTGACTAATTCCAATTACATGTAGGGCAGCAACTGCCAATCAAGGTGTCAGAGCAGCTGATGAAGAATCCTCTCAGGCGCTCATGACAGATGGAGAGGTTTGAGAGGGGTGAGTTCATATCAAGGGCTTTGCTTAAGGCTAGCTGGGTCAGTGGGGGGATGCTACAGTGCTTTTATGGAGACAAGACAGAAGGAGAGGTGGTTATGGTGGATACTGATGGGTGGTCCACACCTGAAAATAAAGTATAGAATTTGCATACATGCAAAGATTACACAGTACTCAATCAGTTCTGTCTCTCTCTTGTTTGTGCATCTCTGGACTCAGCAGGGCATGCTGCCAGAGTCCAAACACTGTATGTGGAGAGCTCGGGTCAAACACACACACACTCTCACACACACACAAGACACACTCTGCCTGGAGCTGATGACGCAAATAGCCTTATAACTCTGTCTTGGTGCAGCGCTCAAGTGTAGATAGGGAGGGACAGGAGGAAAGGAAGGGTGTAGAGAGAAATAGAAGGAGGGGAAGAACAGAGAGATTATGACCTCTCTATTTTCTAAAAAGACTTTTAGTTGCTTCTATAAGTGGAATACAGCATATCATAAGCATAACCAGCATACACACACGTAGTGGCCACGGTCATCAGGGAAAGTGATTACCACTAATCTGTATGAGCATATCATCTGTAACCCAATAAAGTGATTAGTCTCTTAGTGTCACACAGATAGGCCAGACTAAGCAAGTGAACAGGAAATAGAGGAAGATGGTAGAAAATGAGTGTGTGGGGTGACACGGGGTGTGAGGCAAAAATACTCGCTCCAGCCAGATGGGGGCTCCCTTTTGCCTGCACTTTTTCCTCATATCTCCCGTGCATTTGTGTTTCTCTTTGTAGTTTTCATTCACACTCTCTTCTTACTTTCGCCTTTTAACTTTGTATTTGATGCCTTTCAAATTATTCTCTTTTCTTGGTTTTCTGGATTTGTTTTCTAACTGCCCCTGTTTCCCATCACTTTCAATCTCACCCCCATTCTGTCTTTCTACCTTTATGATTGTCTCTTTTTTGCAGGCACTGCAATCCTGTGCAGACACTGTGATTTTATTGCAGGCACACTGAAAACTGGAATAGCCGAAAGAACAAGACAGTCAAAAAAGGAGGAGGATATAAAGCTAGCCACATGGAAATGAGAAAAAGCGATAAAAAGGAGAAAAAATGTGCTGGGTTTGTTTCTTGTTCTTTTTTAAGCAATATTCTGAAAAAAAATGCATTAAATACACACACATGCATTGTAATCAGCTGATTCACAGAATTACTGAGACGCTGACACTCATGAGAAGACAGCAGTGAGGCCAGGAGTGGCTCAAATAGAGACATACAGTACACTCACTTAAATCTTTGTATAAGTGGTGCTGAAGGTTCTCTAATGTCTTTGAAATTGACAAGGCCAAGACCTATTAACTATTTTAATTAATGTGTTTGACAGCACTCACTGGATTGGCCAACATTCAGAACAATGGGAAAGACCAGGGAACTCAGTGAAGATCTAAGAAAGAGAACTGTATATTTCCACAAGTTGCAAAGGTTGAGCCATTTCTACTGCAGATTCCAAGATCATCATTTCAAACAACTGCACACAGGAACAAGTTATTTAGACGTGTCACCACTTTGCCAAGGTCTGGAAGAAGACTCAAACTGTCACCCTCAGATGAGCGGAAATTGGTTAGAATGTTCTGGAACCACCCAGAAACCACCCAAGGCTCAAACCTGCCATGAACTGCAAACTGCTGTAACACCAGCGTCACTGTCAACAGTGAAGAGACTTTTATCTCACCATGGACTGAGAGTGTGCGGACCAAGAAAGAAACCCCTGCTCCAAAATCAAGCCTTTCAAATTCAACTGAAATTTGCAGCTGCCCACATGGACAAGCCAAAAACCTTCTGGAGAAAGGTTTTATGGTCAGACGAAAAAAAATTGGCAAGAGGTATGTTTGGCGGAGTAAATGTGAGCCTTTCAAAACTAACACTGTACTAACTGTCAAGCATTGTTATGGTAGCATCGTGCTCTGGGACTGTTCGGCTACCAGTGGTACTGGTATACTGCACAAAGTGAATGGAATAATGATGAAGGAGGACTACCTCGAAATTCTTAAACCTCACTTCAAATCAACAGCGAGATGGTTGAAACCTGGACACAACCGGGCTAAAGTGTGTAGTCAAAGTGCTACTTGCTAAAGGACACAACCAAATATTAGCGGAGGTTTATGTATAATTGGAGCCTACTTTTTATCCTGTGTGAATTCGAGAAAATTCAAAATAAATTCAAACTTGTGCACCCAATTCCTGTTCTTTTAAAGTCATTAAGGATGAATGCTGTACAATCATTCCACCCTGGAAAATAAGCAGTTCAAAGAAATAAGAAAAAAGCCCCAATTACCATGATATTCATGCCCATGATGAGTTTATATAAACTTCTGACCACAATTTACGAGCTCCACTCCACTCACAGACACCCTTGCATACACGAACTAAGCACCTGTATTTGGGTTTTGCTGGCATGTGACACTACCCATAGGACGTTAACTTTGGACCATTTTGGACCTTTGACAATCATTATGAGAATGTAGGATCAAGTGAATAACCTAGAGAAAAGCCCGTGACCATCTGGCAACCACTGGTCATAAGGGAAAAATTTATATTCTCTGACCAGCTGCGAATCGTTGCTGGAGGATGATGGCAAACAATTTTTAATGCCCCAGTCACAGAGGCCTACAGACCAATCAGTGACCCCTGGCAGTGAAACTGTGAAAACTGCAACACAAACTGTTTGCAACCTTCAAAGTAAAACTTAAACATTTTGGCTGCAGTGCTGAGGCACAACTTTTATTTTGAAGGCAAACAATCTCCATTTCTAGTTTGTGTCACACTTTTTCAAGCTTTATTACTGCTTGGATAATAATTCATGAGTATTTGGAGACAAACTGAAAAACTGCTAGCAACCAAGACAATCAATAGGAGTTTTGTGGTGCATCATCTTCTTTGCTATGGATTTCAACCAATGTGAGCCAGCAACCTCCAGGAACTGCTGCCAACCAGCAACCTTAGCAACCTGTGGTTGTATCACATCCAATATGACAGATAACTCTTGAGTAATGTGCGCATGACATCAAGTGAGAAATCTCAATAGGCCTATATAATATTTTTGTGTGTTTTAAATTCATAAAGAGAGAGAGAGAGAAGTTTAAAAGAAGCCAATGAGAGACACTAATGAGATCTAAAAAGAAGAAATATAAGAAATGCAAAATACACAGTATGATATATATAGTGTACTATGATAATGTAGTAGCGATAAACCTACAAGCCTGTATTGACATTTTCCCCCATTTCAGCTCTGCCCCTATATACAGATCATCTTGGTCATAGGATGCCCTTTAAAAAGCCCTGTATCACTTTATGAACAGCACCTCATCATTACAGAAACTCTGCATGCATGAAAGACCTCTTAGACAATCAGTTCAAGATATTTTATTGCACCCAATTCCCCTTTCAGAGTCTTTTAATAAAGTGGAAAGTGAAAAATGTCCTGTATTGAAAGTTTGCAGAACTTATTATTAATTCATTGTGGTACTATTTTATGCCAATCCTTTAAACAAGAGTAGACTGTTTCTCACCTGGTAAGCCATGGCTTTTTAAAGCATCCATTAAACCATTCATAAAAAAAATGCTGTTCTTCAGATTGCTTGTTTCCTCATGTTTCCACAATTATCAATACAAGAAACAGCTTGTACTTGTAATTTTTACCAATAACATGAGTAAAGGTCTGATAATTGTATCCTCTCTTTCTCAAATACTGCAAGACTCAGCTTTTGTAAGCAGAACTGGATGGAGGTTCTAGGCATGCTTGTACATGTTTCTTTTTGCTTCTGTCTTTAAAAAAGAAAAATCAATGGTACAACTTGAAAAATGGGGATATATTCTATTGCTGCTTAACTGTACTTGTGGCAACACTGTGGGGTCTTAAACAAAAAAAAAAGTGAGTTTGAGTACACTTCAATAAAGGTAAAGACATCACCAGGTCAGATGTTTGGCTCTGTGTCTGTTTAGAAGCAATTCATTAATAAGTAGTGATCTTTTTAACAGCAGATTTTGTCTTACCTGGAAGGTGAGTAAAAGGAGTCCATCAAGATAAAATGTTGTGGTTCCATACAGCCAGGAGAAGCCAGAAAAGAGGGGAAAAAGAGAAACAAGGTTAGTAACAAAATAGAGAACAAAATGAGTTCAATTCACACATTTCTCATCCTCAAATTTGTGACTAAGCAGATCCAGTGGAATCAACACTGACAACAAAGTGATTAAGAAGGCATAAATAGCCAATTACTGGACTCGTCTTTCAAAAAAGTTTTCATCCCCTTTCAATGTGTTCTACCCTCTCACGGACACTAGCTGACAGTTCCTCATTCCCTGAAACGCATCCCTCTTCTAAACGCAAACAAACATACAAGCACACACACTAACTCACTTCCAAAATAAAATCCGGCTGTTTACTGAGCCAGAGAATCCCAAATGGAATCCCATTTTGCCTTTCAAAGGCTGTTTGAAGTTCCCGCACAGATGTTGCTGTCTTCTTTTTTTTTTTATTATTATTTTTATTTCATGCAAGAGAGCTTTCCCTTGCTTTTTTCCACCACCTTGCTCAGCACAGTGTGACACTTTTTTAGTTTCCCTCAACCTTCGCCATCCCTCCATCCTTCCCCCCATGATCACAGGGTGAAAGTTTTATCCAGAAGAGAAGCATATTTTGAAAAGTTGCTGGGTTAGTCTCAACAGATGCGAGAGAAAAGAGAAAGGGAACATCGGTTAAATTTGAAAGGTAGATGTATAGTTAGTATGCCAACCTTGAATGTGTGTGAGAATACACAAAACCAGAGAAGATTTACACTTTGTATACATTTAAATGAAGTTCTTTGCAGTATTATGACAGATTAAAAATACATCAGAGACAATTATGACTTTTATAATACATATCTGTGGATCACTGATACAGAGACAGTCAAGCAGAACAATGTGAAGATGAGGTTATTCAAGTTCATACAACTTGCCAAGTTACTGAAAGTGCCATTAACTATTAGAACTATTAACTTGGCATATCTGAGGTGTACAGTGTGTCCTTAAAAAAACTGAGAGAAACTAGAGACCTAAAAAGAAATGTTAGAGCAGAGGAACAGAAACTGGAAGTCAAGTCCTTAAGAAATATGAAAGAAAATCTAGCAAAGACCCAACACAGGGTCTGAGAGATGCATCTAGCCCTTCAGTTGATCCATCTCCTCTTTACAGTTCATCAGAAATGGTCTCAGAGGAAGGGTGGAAGTCAAGAACCCATTCATAAGGAAGGGAAACAGGAAGAAAAGGTTGAGTATGCCAAATTACACAAGAACTGGGCTAAAAATCAGTGGCAAAAGGTCTTATGGAGTGCCATCCAACCATTCATTTTCTTCTAATTTTCTAATTCACGATAGCGGCAGGGGCTGGAGTCCAGCTGCCATATGGCATGGGGCAGGGTACACCTTGTACAGGTCACCAGCCTGTTGCAGGGCTAACACAGCAAGACAGACAACCATTCACACTCACAGCTATGGGCAATTTAGAATCACCAGTTAACTTAACAAGACTAACTGCATGTCTTTGGACTTGGAGGAATCTGGAGTACCCAGAGAGAACCCACACAGGAAAGGTCCCAGCCAGATGATCCTTCTTGCTGTGAGGCAACAGTGCTAATGACTGCACTGCTCTTATGAATCCAAATTTGAAATTTTTGGTTGAAATTATTGCCAGTGTATATAGAGACAGTCAGGGAAGAGGTATAACAGTAAGCGACTACAGCCGTCTGTAAACCACGGTGGAGGCTCTGTCATGGCTTGGACCTGCACTTCATTCAGTGGTGTTGGGGATTTTGTGGATCTTGATAGAATTATGAATGCAAAAAAGCACCATCAGATTTTGATCCACCATGCAATACCATTTGGGAAACATCTGACTGGCAAAAGCTATATTTTCAGCATGACAAAAACACACTGCCAATGCAATAAAAGCATACCTGGATAGAAAAACTCACAATGAAACACTATCAGTCATGGACTGGCCTCCCCAGAGCCCATACCGCAACATTACTGAAGTGCTGTGGGATCAACTTGACAGAGATTGGAACAAAGGACAGCCAACATCCAAAGAAGAGCTTTGGAAGGAACCTGGAGAACTATTCTTGAAGGTTACTTACAGAAATTATGAGAAAGTTGCCTAAGAAGGTTCAGGCTGTGTTGAAGAATAAAGGTGGTCATACCAAATATTGACTTTCAAGCTTGTTAGAATTGTACAAACTCTGTTTTCACTTTATATACAGCATTTCCACCCATCATTTCTTATGTGTCCACATTTCAATAATTTGCTACAGTGAAATTTATTTTGTACCTACAGCCGATAGTAAGTAGTAAGAATATATAATGGGCTGTTTAAGGATCTTAACCTGCACCACTTTGTGTAAACGTCCTGCAGGTTGGGGAGGGTGGTTCTGATGGTCTGTTCAGTTGAACAAACCACCCTTTTAAGGTCCATGAAGTCCTGTTTAATGCAGTTTCCCATGCAGGAGGTGATGCTCCCACGCAAAATGCTCTTGATGGTGCAGGTGTAAAAGTTCCTGAGCACCTTGAGTGGGAGCTTGAAGTCTCTCAGCCACCTGAGGAGGTAGAGACGCTGTCTGGCCTTCTTCACAGTGTTGTTAATGTGATGAGTCCAGGACAGGTCCCGTGAGATGGTCACTCGCAGGTATTTGAAAGTGTCCACTCTTTCCACCTCAGCACCACTGATGAGAAGTGGATGGTAGTCCCTCTGCTGCGTCCTGCTGAAGTCCACAATCAGTTCCTTTGTTTTGCTGACGTTAAGCAGAAGGTGGTTCTCCTGGCAGCAGTCCTCCAGGCAGGAGACCTCCCTCCTGTAGGCTGTCTCTTCATTGCGGGGAAATTAGTCCAGCTGTGTCGTCAGCAAACTTTATGATGATATTGTAGTCTGACATGGCCTCACAGTCGTGGGTGTAAGGCGAGTACAGCAGAGGGCTGAGCATACAGCCCTGGGGGGATCCGGTGTTGAGGGTGAGGGTATATGAGGTGAGGTGACCCACCCGTGGTCAGGAAGCTGTAAACCCACCTGCACAGGGATTGGCCCAGGCCCAGGTCCAACAGCTTAGAGACCAGTCCGGAGGGGACTATTGTGTTAAATGCTGAGCTGTAATCTACCAACAGCATTCTCACATAGCTTCCCTTACTAGTGTTCATGTAGGAAAGGGTCTTGAGGAGGATTATCCTTCTTTATTATTTCTAGCAAATAATGAAGAAATAATGGGTGGCTCAAGACTCAAGACACAGTACTGTAGACTAATGGTAACTTGACACCCCAGAAGGTTTTCAACACTGAACCAAAGTTGTCCCACACATTACTTTGCAGGTGACAGAGTGAATGATCACTACCATGATTCAGTTGTGATTTAAATCATCAATATTTGTCAATTGTAATTTGACAGTATTATTTATGACAGTACTTTTTTTCTTTTACAACTGCAATTTTCATTAGAATTTGACAGGAAGCCGGCCTAACTAAGACATGACTGCAATAATATAAGTGTGGAGATTTCTAATTGTTCAGCCAAAACTGTAATAATGCTAAAACATTTAAGGTAGAGGTAGGTTGCCTGTGTCCACTGCAAAACAGCCTTATATTATATAAATTTCCCTTTCTTATAAAACCTATTTCACTTGAGAAACTTTGGCTTTAAAAGCCAGGCTGCAGGGTAGTAAGACAGATTGGGTCTGGAAGTTTACGACCTAAACAACCATCAGCCTCTCGAGCTGTCGTGCTTTGGAACATAGTGCAAGTTGAGCCACACATAGGTTAACAGTGCTGTGTCACACCATTAAATTCAATTGCTTTTTATGACCTTCTCAATCTGTCCCCAAGGACAGAGCTGAAGGAATGCTGTGAGAGATCTCAAAAGGAACAAAAAGGGAGATGAGTAAGAGATGCAGCAAGTAGAGAAAAGTGAGAGGAAGAAATTTGAGGAAGATGAGAAGAAGAAGCAGAGGAAAAAAAACAAAGAGGATAAAAAGAAACCTTTCCAGTCAAGGAATAAAAAGTCATACACCCCCCCCCCACACACACACACACATTCCCACTCAACCCAACAAGAGCTGTGTATGTTATGATTCTGACAGAGTAAAATGAGGCCAGCTTTGATTATGCCTCTCTACACTATTAAAATGGAGCCTCATCACACACACACATACACACATACAACATTTTATGGAGTAACGCAGGAATGTGGGCCATGGTACAGCACAGACGAGAACAAAGGCTCTGGTTGAAAATTTCCTACAGGAGCTAATTGCAATATTAGTGGTCCAGACCAGAGGAAGAAGAGAAGAACAACACCACTGCTAATTAAAAGAAATGTGGCTCTTCCCAACTGAACAGAAGGAAAACACATAATACAAGCAAAGAAAAATAAAGGAAGGCAAATCAGGTTAAAACAACTGGTTCCTGACAGCAACAAACCAACTATGAACTTTTTTAATAGATAATACTGAAATTTATGGGACATAAGCGGCTAACACATTCGTCTAGCACATGAAAGGCCCCTGGTTCAAATTTGGGAGAACACACAAATTCCTGAGAGGGTTGCATCAGTATCTGGTGTAAAAATCTGTGCTAAAGCAAATATGTGGATCCATCTAATGTGGTAACACCTTGCAAATTAGGGATCAAGTGAAAGAAGCTATGAGACATTAGCCAGTCAGAATCTTTAATAGAAAAATATATTTTGTTGAATATATAAGTGCACAGAAAATTGAAACAATCGTTACGCCAGAACGATGAAATGATGAAAGTTACAGACTTAAATTCAACAAACGCATTGATGTCAATTTTTAATTGACACATACTTACTTGATATCTAGAGTTAGAAGAAGGATGTTCGCTTTTGTAAGTGATGTAATTTCTTATGCCTTTTAAAATTAAATATTCTACAACAATAAAGCATCACTTTGAACACACCTGTTGGTGGTAGCACAGGTGCAATCCTCAAACCAGCAATCCATTGCAGTCATGGTTTCACAATTTTCACAATTTTGCAAAATTTAACTCGTTAGGTAAGAGACTAGACACCTTTAAAAAAAAAAAAAGATGTGCCTTGAGTGATTTGTCCAGATGTAATATATATGCATTAAAAACAACCTAAACAACTAAAAAAAACCTAACCAAACATTTTAAGTGATTAAATCACTGTTTTCTGCTTTGAACAAATGCAGGTTAAAGCTACACTATACTGCCAGAATCACATGTGACATCAGAGACAAGAAGGCCTGGCTTGCAGTCTCCTCTCCCAAAGGTGTTCTATCAGGTTTAGGTCAGCACTCTGTGCAAGTCAGTCAAGTTCTTCCACATCAAACTCAATCATCCATGTCTTTATGGACCTTGCTTTGTGCACTGGTGTGCAGTCATGTTGGAACAGCATGAAATTGTCCGACACGCCTTGGTGTGCTGAAGCATTAAGAGTTCCTTTCACTGGAACTAAGGGGCCAAGCCCAACTACCATACCACAATCCCCCTACACCAAACTTTACACTTGTGGCAATGCAGTCAGACAAGTACCGTTCTCCTGGCAACCACCAACTCAGACTCATCCATCAGATTACCAGATAGAGAAGCGTGCAGAGAACACATCTCCACTACTCTAGAGTCCAGTGGCGATGAGCTGTACACCACTGGGTCTGACATATTGCATCGAGCTTGGTGATGAAGGGCTTGGATACAGCTGCTCGACCACGGAAACCCATTCCATGAAGCTCTCTATGAGTTTATTTCTATGTTCTTGAGATAATCTGAAGGCCGCATGAAGTTTGGAGGTCTGTAGCGACTGACTCTGCAGAAAGTTGGACACCTCTGCGAACTATACACCTCAGCATCCGCTGACCCCATTGTGAGATTTTACTTGGCTTACCACTCCATTGTTGAGTTGCTGTCATTCGCTTCCATTTTGCTATAATACCACTAACAGTTGACTGTGGAATATTTAGAAGTGGGGAAATTTCATGACTAGACTTGCTGCACAGGTGGCGTCCTGTCACAGTGCTACCTTGGAATTCACTGAGCTCCTGAGAGCAACCAGTTCTTTCACAAATGTTTGTAGAAGCAGTCTATATACCTAGATGCCTGATTTTATACACCAGTGATTTGTATGGGTGAGTGAATACTTTTGGCTGTATAGTGCAGATACAGCCTTGTAGAAATACAAGCTTTTTTTTTATCGTTAATGTCACAATTTAACTTTGCTGCAAATAAATGCAAGTGTATATGTGCAAAACAGTTAAAGTCTCCCTTCAGCTATGGTTACTAGTGCTTAATATAACAAAAACACAGTAGTCTGGCTGATTAAGCGGAACCGTAACAGAAATTGATGAAATCACAAAAGGGGAACGAAGCTCTAATTCTCTGATTCTCTCTCTACATTTTTTTTTTTAATCTTTATTGTTCTCTCTTGGTGAAATCATGTCCGACCACCCGTGAGAATAAAATAAAGCTTCCTCATGCACAGAAATCCAAACTGTTGTGTGTTTTGACTCTGAAAGGCTCACTGCATCTTTCACATTCAGTTTGTTTTTTTCCTCCTTTCAGATCCTCCTTTCCTGTATCCATTTCCTCCTACCGAGATCGTGTCTTCCTCTTGTCCTCTCTCTTCCAATTACCTTCAATCACCCAGCCCTCTTACTTGTTCGGACCATCTGATCACCCTGTTGCTTCCCAGCCATGTTGCATGCTGTGGTCATGATGGGAGGTCAGCGGCTGGCACTTGTCCAGTCCATACAATCAGACATGCTGTTTGCACTGACCTGAACAGACGTTCTGACATCCACACAACACATGGTGTAGAATTACAAGAGTATATAATGCCACAGAAACACTGCAGATCTGCCCTATTCTCTCTGAAATGTCCTTCAGGCTGCCATATGAACAGATATATTCACTGTCATGTAAAAAGATGTACCATAAAAGTTAGTTACTCCATTTTATTTGTGCATAGTGACATCATAACACCACTGACTTTGAAATTGCTTCTTTGTAACTTCCTGAGAACTTTCTAGATAATAAGAGGGGTCCAAAGCCACTGTATTTCTCACTGAAAATCAATGGCATAAAGTTTGATTTTTGTGGCATTTTAATTTGTCTTAGTTATTATGTCAGTCCATAATGCCAACATAATTTTTTAAAGTAAATTAGAAACTGTATTTTAAGATTGCTTTAGCACTGTGTGTGCACAGGGGTTTGTGTGTGTGTTTCGGATTGCATGTGTGTGTCCAGCTGTACTGCTGTGACACCTGACGTGAAGCTACTGATCCGAATCACAAGCACCCGATTGGTTTGAAAGAGCGGGGCTCAGGTGCATCCCTCTGAACTGAGAAGAATACTGCAGGGATCCGGGATTCCCTGCTCCGCCAAACACACACGCACATGCATCCACACAGACAAAGGCACAGACACACACACACAGCATCAAAGTGACTTAAATTCAGAAGCCAAACCATTTGCGTGCTATGTATAAATCAATCCCAGGCAAAATATACACCTGCACAAACTGCAAGACACTCCACTCAGCTTGTGCACCATCTCCAGCTGTACCCCTTGGTAGCATGCAAAGACAGACACAGAGCCAAAAAAATAAGCTACATTTCCATTCCTCCATCTCTTTAGTGAAAAACAGCTCAAGGGCTGAAATAATAAGTTGATTAATATACAAGAAGATTGACTGAAAATCCGCAGCAAGCTGAATACTTTAATCATTAAAGTAATTCATCAAGGATTGAAAATTGAATTGGGTTTTGAACTGCTGAGGAGACAAAGCAAGCAACTAGGAACTCTGATTGGATAGATATTAATGACAACGATCATCAGTTGCAGCTCTTAATAGCTCCTACTCAGACCTCATACTAGACAACCTGCAAAAGCTACCACAATTAAATGCACTTAAGTACCAGTTAGGGAAGAAAACTATCCAAGCAGGACTGAAACCCATTTCCTTCAGCTGTTCAACTTCAATTTAAATTCACTTTGGCCTCTCACCATTTTTGTCTGCAGTTATTATGCTATTATCAACTGATTCCTGTATACAAAACAGTTAAGGTCATATGGAGACAATTCACAGATTTGAGTCCAGGCCGCACACAAACACACGAATTAGAATCCGTAACGATCCTTTCTGTGTAATAATATTTCTGTTATCTTATGTAGTCTTTCCACTGTGTGAGACAATACCCTTTTTTCAGTCTTCACCCTTTTCTTCTCTGATTCGATTCATTTTCTCGAGCTCCAGTGTACTGACCTTTTCTAGCTTATCTTTCTCCACTTCTTTGCTCCCTCTCTTCATCTCTACCTCCCCCAACATTCTGCTTTCTGCCATCTCTGTCTACCTCCGATTGAAACATTTCTTTCATGGGGTACAGAACCGAGAAAGTGTGCATAATCATTCTTCACAGTGAACGTGATACCCAAACTTGTATACACACTACATTTGTCAAATTCAGGCACCATATCATACTCCCTGCTAGGATTCCTGGTCAATGCTTGATGGCTCTAATAGTGAAATGATTTGTACAGGCAACATTATCTTCACTTTTTATTCTGTGACTTCACGCTATGCTCTCTTTTGTTTTCTGTGAACCGAGACAAGTTTTTCCTCAAATATGATTAGATGAACTAACGCCCATTTAACCTCCCAGAGACAAATCTTTGAAAATAAATCTTGTTTTTGACATAAGCAGAAAATGCCAGTCTCTATTCAACTTCAACAACAGCTATGGCATTCCAGTGATTCAGTATGAACTAACTTGATCAGATATGCTCACATCACTGAGCAAGTGATGATTTTTTTTTTACTTCTCCAGCACAAAATACTTCAACCTAAACAGAAACACGTAACACACCAATGAATATATAAAAGTGGCTGCTATTTTTCTCAGTTTGCTCAGTTTTCAGTGTAATGTTTGAAATTGTATGCTTGCATTTCCGTACAACACAGGCACAATTTATTGTGAAGATTGGACAAGGCAAATGACTTCAAGCATACCAAAATAAAATTTAAAAAACTGAACAGGAATAGAGTTTGCACATAGAAAGAGGCACCACAGACAAGTTTTGATTGAGTTTTAGCCAGCCACTTCATCTAATACCAAAAACATTCATGCTCTAATCTGGATTTTAGTCACAATGGCACAATGCCTGTGCTTGAGTCACAGCATTTCAGCTCTCAGGCTAAAAATAGGGTGCTATTTTTCTAGTCATACAGTAATGCTGTGTGAATTTGAGTGAGAGTATGACTCTATATGTTTATAGGCGTGTGTGTGTGTGTGTGTGTGTGTGTGAGGGTGAGTGTGAGAGAGAGAAAGATAGCTCTTTGGGAGCTGTGCTAATTGGCAGTAATGGGTTCTTGTGCTGGTGGAGGGGGCTGGTGAAGGGATCTAAGACTCATGTTTGGCAGCTTCTCCAACGATTACTCCACTTAACTGATTTGTTAACATTAGATATCACTGTCTCACTATCCCATAGAAAAAGGTGTGTGTGTTTGTGTGCGTACACACATGCATATATAATTGTGAAGTAGGAGTATCTAACAATTTATTCAAATGAGCAAAATAAAGGAGTCTGAGTTTCTTAATGGTGAGTTTCTTAGTGATGAGTTTATTAATGATGGAACTCTATTACATCTTTTCTGTTGTGCCATTCAAAGCTAGTAGGTCATGGTATGCAGTGAAGCAAGGGAGTAAAAGTAAGAGGGGAAGATACCGTATATTTAAAGCATTGTTTTCAGATGAACTGTTTTCTATTTAATGTAACACACATCTAGGAAGCTAAGCGTTTCTTCCAGGCTTGTGCGCGTGTGTTGCAAAGGGTCATAGAAGCAGTGACTTGCACTAATGTAAATTACACCTACCAGCTCTGTGCCACAGCTTCATTCCAGCCATACACATGCTGGATAACTCATGCTTTGTCAAGCTGGAAATTTCCCATTAATTCCACCCAAACACACAATGCACAAAGGCTTTTCCCCCAGTAAGCATGATGTTCATTATGCTTAGTGTGGGAATGCCCCCCCCCTCCCCCCGCTCTCGTAATAGATTGAACTGTGGATACGATGGACGGTGCTCACTAATTTGACTTGAGTAAGTGGGTGACAAATAGTCCAGCCAGAAATCAATGAGGGAAATTATGTATACACAGAGGAAGGAGAGACACGAGAAGAGAGACCAATGTAAATGACTGTATACACTGGCGAAGCATGAAAGCATACACACTCTAAGCCATGCAAACACAATGCAAACCAAATCAGTATCCCAACAAATTCTCTATTAAATCATGTGTACTTTGCATCAGTACAATCTAATAACACAGAGAATACAATAATATTCCTACATAAATTATTGATGTAGTGTATAATCTTGTTCTCTGTCACCCTGCTTTGCAACATGCAGTACAACAGCAGCAAAAGTGAAACATGAATACAGATTATAACTGCATTTTTACTAGTGTAAGTGAATAACTAGAAAACCAAACATCATGTCATTTTTTTTCTTCAGTAGACTGCTTTAAAGCTTGTGGATACAGGTGAGAGTGTGTTACAAATGTAATCCTACCCTTTAAGGCTCACTTGATACGCAGTTAGTCATTTTTGTATTTGCCCACCTTAGCATTTTTCTCTATGAAATTCTAAAAATCACTTATGTGATTCCATTTCTGGAATTAGTTCTAGGATTAATTTTTAGATATTTTCACTGGTAGTGACCAGGGTGGACAAGATTAGAAATGAGAGAGACAACTTAGGTTGAGCAGTTTGGAGACAAAGTTAGAAAGGCAAGACTGGGATGGTTTGGACATGTGTAGAGGAGGGACACTGGATATACTGGACAAAGATGTTGACATGGAGCTGCCAGGCAGGAGGAAAAGAGAAAGACCAGGTTCATGGATGCAGTGAAGGAGGAAATACAGAGGGTTGGTGTGACAGAGGATGATGCTAGGGATAGGGTGAGATGGAGGCTTATGATGTGCTGTGGTGACATATAGAGACAGTTTAGTATTCAGGCTGTGTGACAAAAAAGTGTCAATTCGTAAGAAACAACACTATTCGACCGGTGTGTTTTTTTCTTTAACCAAACTGTGAGGAAGTCAGGCTAAATTGACCTGTCTCATTGTCTCCCTCGATATCTTTAAGGAAGTGGTCAGCTAGCATGTTAATTTGGCTGTGGGCAACTCTCAGGCGAATGGGGTGCTGGTGATGTTGTGGCTGCTTTCCAGTGGAGAAGATTGTAGCAAAGTGGGAATCATAGGGATGTAGTCCAACACCACTCTGCACAGAGGAAACCCAACCTGCAGGAATTCATTAAGAGTTGGCCACTTGTGAGACTGTCAAACATACATGCTTACACACAAGCTCACACAAACTGAGGAATGCCTGAAAATGATTCAGGCTGAAAAATAAATGGATAAAACTGGAAACACACACACACACACAAATTTGCAGGGAAAAAAAATTCCAGTTCTTACCCTCAGAGAATGCAGACAGTCTGTCTGGAGAGTGTGTATATGTGTGTGCCATTAATTTGTGTGCAATTCCAACCACATCTCAACGGGGGGGGGGGGGGACCAATCAGCTCATCCTTCTTTGATTGCCACCAACAACCTTAATGCCACATACACACACAGTATCAGCATTTACACATATTTTTGCAAATACACAAACACACAGGGTAAGTGCTGTCCCCAAAGGGAGTCCTCACTCTTGCTAACACAGATATAGACCTCTCTTTGCTTTCATTAACATCTTGGAGCACCACTCATCAACTAAACACTCGCCGACTCACACATATTGCCCACACGCACTATGAAAAGATGTCATGTCCACACAGAAGAAATCAGAGAAAGATGAAAAATATGGTGGCTGACATGAAAAAAACCCATCACAAAACAAACAAACCAAAAAAAAATAAATTTACAGGCCATTGGCATCAACTAGTCCCCAAGAATGTAGGTATAGTGCTTAACAAATTTATTAGAATACCACCCAATTTAAGGGTTATGCAACAAGTGGTTTTATATTTTTTTATTTAATCCACCAGTATCCACTAAAATAAAATCACTGTTGTTATCCATGAATTTTCAGATTTACTGTTTTACAAAAAAGCTGCAAAAAAAAAAAAAAATTTAAAGCGCATTATTAATTTTAAGATGCAAATTACAGTCCTGAACAGAAAAATGTGTTTTTGTGGTTGAATTTTATGTTCGATTATTTTCTGACATCTCAGAGAAAATCCAGTGTACCGGCTCAAATTTAGCATAAAGTATAAAGAGTATAAAAGCACGAATTCACTTTGTCATTTGCCTAATAAATAACAATATATTTTTTACATTTTAAACAAGTTTTTGAAAGATTTCTAAATATTTGTTTTCTTGTTTTTATGGCAGGTGGTCTAATAAATATATTAAGCTCTGTAATGGCTTGAGCAAAATCACAGCAGCTACACTGTAATGTATTATACTAATACACAGAGTACTACAGAACTCATTGCATCCTTATTTTTGCATTTTGTCACATAAGAAAAAAAACATCAGGCAGATGTGACCCTTATAGTGGGCAATTCTCTTATGCAGTATGATCATATGCTACAGTACTTCACCTTGGTGACAATTTGCTGATTAATTACTCATCTAATGTTTTTCGTCTGTGTTTTTGTTTGCTTTCCATCTGAACTATTGATTACAGCAACACCAACTGGTGGCACTAATGACCTGTGGTGTGTTTATGTGTGTGTATCAGCTAGTGTGCGAATGAGTAAATGTGTGTGGGTGTTTGTGTCTTATGTAGGGCAGAGTACTATAGAATCTCTCCTCTCGAAAACTTACACTGCAGTCATCTTTGTTTACTATTCCCTTGTTTTTCCTCCCTCCCTCTATTCTCTTTTCACCAGCCATCATTCAGTGAACCATACTCACTGCAGTCGATTCTAAAGTGGCTACGTCTGAGCTTCACCCTCCTAGGAGGGCGGAGGCAGAAGAGTGCTCCTTGCTTCCAAGGCAGCAGCACAAAGAGCCAGTGAGAACAAGACAGCTAGCTGGTTCACAGCTTGCAGAGAGCCACCAGTACTGGTCTAAAGGGCTCAGTAATGAGCGCCATTCAACTCCCACAGTCAGGGAATGTGAGCAGAAAGGCTGGAAGGGTGAGAATATTATAGAGGGAGAGAGATAGAAAGTACAGAGTGGAAAGAGGGAACATAATGAGAATAAGAGAGTATGAAAGAGAGCTGTTGGGTTCATAGCCCAATTCACTTTTGAAAATGATGGTTTAGTTCCCTGTTCAGCTGTTGAAAACACTTCAAAAAGCCTTTTGGGGGCCCTGACCAGAGTCTGGACCTCTACTGGTCCTCCTGCCCAGGCTTGAAAAATTCTGGACAGCTGTGGCCTGCATCCCATGGAGGAAGAGGCTCTATATCCTGAGTCAAATGGAAATGCAACAGGCAAAGAAACTGTGCTGGGAAATGGAACTGTCACACTTTAACACATAAATAGATGAAGGAGAAGACATGCATGACTATACACACACACACACACACACACACACACACACACACACACACACACACACACACACACACACACACACAGAATGCTGTAAAGCTAGGTCAAGCAACAGACCAGAGCTATGCAACAACCTCTCAGCTCCATAAATGCAACACCACTGTAAAAGCAAAAGCCAGGTCAGCCAGTAAGAGGACCAGCTCTCCAAGTAGGATGCAGACAGTGGAAGCTCAGGTCAATGGGTTTACCTAGCAGGAGGTTTGAGAGGAAAAGTGAATATCCGAGAATTTAAAATGATGAGAAGAGGAGAGGAGACTGAAAGGAGAAGATATTTATGCCATAAGCAGATGGCATGCCAGTGCATCTGAAACAACATATCCTTCAAAAAGAGTGGGAAAATGTGGAAACTGGAAGATATTTAGGACATATTCCACATGTGGATGGATGTCTTATGCTATGGGCCTAAGAGGCGCATGAGAAGAGGAAGCAAAAAAAAAAAAAATTAACTAATAGGGTATCAGGAGACTTAAAGAGAGAGCAAGAAAGCAGAGAAAGAACATTTAAAGGATGGGAGAACATTTCTTTCCATCAATTATTAAATGCTTGAAGGAATAATAAGCAATGCATTTAAAAATCATAGACCACAGTGGACTTAATTAATTACATATATCTTTTTTTCTCTTCTTTATGAATATGATCTAATGGCCTGAAGACAAAACATAAACAACAGCAGAACACCACAGCCAAGTGTGCCAAAATGAAGTAGACTGATTCAACAGTGTCTTTACCGATTCTGAGGTGATAAACATTACACCCAATATGTTGTCACCCAACTTAAGGTTACACTTTTAATTCCTTTTGCTGCTTCTCATGCTTTCCCACAAATTTAAACAAAAAAGGAAACACAACTAAATACAAGAATACTACCAAGATGTAGAATTTCATCCTGCACTTCCCTGTTAACATTTCCCAGCAGCTGCAACACCTCAGTTATACAAACATTAGAGCATTTAAAAATGATCGCACACTATGATGATCCCTCCACAAGAAAAGGAAGCTATCAACAACCTTTGAAAGACTGAAACCTCTGCTAAAATTATAACACATATGTCTCCACAGGAAGACAAATAACTCTAACCTACTCCACCCCACGGGGGTCCAACTCATAAAGGGGGGGGGGTTCAGTCGATCGTCTACCTGCACAATACCTCTAACATTTCAAGCTGGCTAGAATAGAAAACAAATCTGTTGAAA
This sequence comes from Pterophyllum scalare, assembly GCA_024447675.2. Taxonomy (NCBI): domain Eukaryota; kingdom Metazoa; phylum Chordata; class Actinopteri; order Cichliformes; family Cichlidae; genus Pterophyllum; species Pterophyllum scalare. Next base: position 209,660 of record JAMQGT020002208.1, on the reverse strand, counting down.
GCAACACAAATGATAAAGAAGAGTAAATATAACAATGGTTTGGCACAATTTCACAATTCAGCTTGCAATAATGCCTAACCTGAGCAATGCCCTGATTTTTTTTTTCCCACATTTGTGGATAGATTATTGCAAATGACAGTGACATTAATAGGAGAGATTCTGTTAAATGAGGTGATGCAAAATTAAGGGTTAGAGGCTCAAACTGTAAAATAAAAGATATATGTTAGGGCTGTACCATATCATACGATCCATCAATAATACCGGAATACATTTTTACGTGATTTAAAAATGTAATCTTAATGTGAATGATACAGCAACACAATGCCTTTATGCTCTCTAGTGCATAAAGGCTTTGACAGAAGCCCAAACATGTCTGAAAGTGGCGTGTCAGCCTCTGATGGCATTATAGTACCTAAACAGGGGGCTACTTCAGCAACCTCCAACAAAGTGTAGTACTTTGCAAAATATACAAGAAATCTATTCCTGCTAAAGGTGAAAACATCAAACTTATGTCACCACTTGAGGCAAAAATACACCATCAAGTACAACCAGGCTGTGAAGGCATGCAAGGAGGTAATACTAGCAGCTGGTGATGTGTGACCCAAATGTGAACAAATGACTCAACTGAGCATCACTGGAGTACTCGCTAGTTAGACAGGAAAAGCAATCGGTGGATGGAAATTACTGAAGTGGTTACATAAGTGGAAAAGGTTTAAAAGCTGCACCAAAGACACAACATCCCAGGTAGAAAATATTTTTCAGTTGTGCAGACTCCTGATGAGTTACAAGGTTCAGTTAAGCAGTTTTTTTATACTGCAAATTTCCAGAGAAAACACTACCTAGGCTACTTTTGTGCTTACGTTTGGCTTATGCTGAGTCCTTACTATTGCACTATAATGACGCTGCTGGCACCTTGATGGAGTCACATTTTGTAGTCTGTCATCAATGGAAGTAGCTCATTGGATAACCAAGATGGAAAATGTCCTTCATTTTGTATGCACTAATAAATGCTGCTGACTGCAAGCTGCAATCACAGATAAAACCAATAAAAATATATTTTTTTTCTATACCATCATAAATATAATTATGGAAAATTTGCTTGAAATACTGACATAATTTGCTAACTTTATTTAATCTTGAGACTATATTGCCCACCCGTAGTGTATGTAGCACCATGACCTCACCAATTTATTTGTGGAGTTCTGATGCCGTGATTGTAACATTCTGGCCATCACCACGCTGCTGTTTTGAATTCAGAACCAGCCACATTTGGTTAAGCAAGTTGCTTCCATAGACTGTATGGCTACAACACACAGACATACCTGCTAATTAGTGCCAAGTAACACACAAAAAAAAAAAAAATACTAGAAATCCACTCACCCAAGTATAAGCACAGTCGACTTGGACTGGCTGTTAGTACACTCACTGCACAGCAATCAAAATAATTTGCCCGATAATTCTATTAAAAACGCTTGAAAAAGCAGCAACACCACAAGCAATTTAGTGAGTCGGATTAGCTGAGGTGAAGCACAGCAGATTGCTATTCTCTATGGAAGCCTGGTCGGGGTCAACTTGTCAATCAAAACAGCCACAACCACAATAACGATAACCTTAAGGCTTAAGAATTACAGTGCCTGAGCTATAAAACAACTCACCCCTGCACAATTATCACAAAAGGGGAAATGAACTATAAAGACCAAAAACATTGTTGGTGCCACGCTGTGAACATGGTTATTTTTGCTGTATTTTTGCATTTTAACATGAGAGTCTATGGAGACTGATTCACTCTCAGAGCCAGCCTAAAGTAGCCATTCAAAGACCTGCTGCTATTGCCACTTCCTGCACTGGCTTTATTTTTTCAGTCCTTTTCAGCCTCTTGGCTGGAGCCTTTCACAAATTCAACCAGCAAGTTTTCACATTAGCATTGTACATTGCATTAAACCTGCATTTCAAAATTCATATGATAACACCTCCATACATTCTTGCATGCAGCATGCAGTCCAGGGTACTTTACTGCACAAGCGAATGAAACCACATTCAGACTCTCATCTATTCTCTATGTGTGCAGGGGAGCACAAAGCAACAGAGGGTAGATGACAATGTCCCTCGTCAGACCCTTTGCAGCGTACACCGGCTGCTTAATGTAGTCACTGGCAGCTGTTGGGGATGAGCATGCCATCTCACCTCTTCCCTCTCTCTACCCCTCCATCCCTCGCTCCAGCCATCATTATCACTGCCACCAGATAGCAATGATGCAGGGAAAATTGTGGAGTGGTCCCAACATCCCACATCCGATACCAGAGAGAAAGTAAGACGTGTAGTTAGGAAGGATATTGAGAGAAAATCAACATACAGAAAGGAGAGGGATTGTGAGTGCTGAGAGTAAGGGAGCAACAAGAACTAGAAAAGAGAAGGAAATGGAGGGAAGGGAGAGAGAGAGCGAGACTGTGGTTGTTATGGGACTGATGTGTAATAAACTGCATGAAGGAGCCTTCAGGGAAACATTATTTTCTACCTCAACACACATCTCCCAGAAGAAAAGACACACACACGCGTCAGAAATGAGACACACACACACGTACAACTCTGAACTCTGTGTGACTCATAACCTTATTCATATTTATGAGTATTCAAACACCAGCAGAGTGCACAGATAACGAAAAGTTTGGTGGAGTTTTACATCATGTCAGTCTGGTTGATTCAAAAGGAGGCACTACCAGTTAACATGTTGCAATGCATTTTGAATTTGCTTCCTTACAAACCATCTTGCAGAGATTTGGATAAAGTTTATACCACTCACATAGATAGCGAATAAAACTCCAAATAACATGTTCTTTTTAGCTTAAACCACACAAACTACATCTGTAGTTTCATCCAACCATCCATCCATCCATCCATCCATCTTCTTCCGCTTATCTGGGGCCAGGTAGAAGAGGCAGCAGCCTAAGCAGAGAAGCCCAGGCCTCCCTCTCCCCAGTCACCTTCTCCAGCTCATCCAGGGGGACCCCATAGCATTCACAGGCCAGCTGAGAGATATAATTTCTCCAGCATGTCCTGGGTCTGCCCCGGGGCCCCCTCCCAGTAGGACATACCCGGAACGCCTCACCCAAGAGGCACCCAGGAGGCATCCTAGTCAGATGCCCGAAGCACCTCATCTGGCTCCTTTCGATGTGGAGGAGCAACAACTCTACTCTTAGCCCCTCCCGAATGGCTGCACTCTTCACCCTATCTCTAAGGAAGAGGCCAGTCACCCTTCAGAGGAAGCTCATTTCTGCTGATTGTATTTGCAATCTTGTTCTTTCGGTCACTATCCAAAGCTCATGACCATTGGTGAGGATAGGGACGTAGATTGACCGGAAAAATCGACAGCTTCACTTTCATGCTATGCTCCCCCTTCACCATAACGGACGAGTGCAGTGTCCACATCACTGCAGCCCTAATCAGTCTGTCAATCTCTCACTTCCTTTCTCCCGTCACTCATGAACAAGACCCCAAGATACTTAAACTCCTCCACTTGGGGCAGCAATTCTTCCCTGAGCTGGAGTGGGCAATCCAGACTTTTCCAGCTGAGGACCATGGACTCAGACTTAGAGCTGCTAACTCTCATGCCAGCCACTTCACACTCGGCTGCAACTGTTCCACTGCTAGCTGGAGGCCATCACCTGATGAAGCCAACAGGACCGCATCATCCGCAAAAAGCAGAGATGAGATTCTGAGGCCTCTTTTTGTATTTTCATACAAAAGACTAAAAACCTTTGGTACATAATCTAATTTCAGATGCAGATGAAGGAGCAAATTGGGTAATCAGTGCAACACTAAGCTTTCCAAGCCACCATCACCAGACTACAACAATCTTGATTAATTTAAGGACTCAACCAGCAACAACCAATTTAGTCACAAAGGGACATGCAAACCTATCTAGGTGTGATAGGTGTCTTCCCACTATTGTGGAGTTGATCTCAGTGTCTGGTTCTCTCTCTCTCAATGTCTTTCTTTGCCTTAATCAAAAAAAAAAAAATCTTTTCATCTCATTTGCCTCTTTCCCCTCTACTTGATCTTTCTCTCACTGCCTCTCTCTCTCTAATTCTTTCTCCCCATGGACCACCCATTAAATATCAGCAGGGTTTTTCAGCAGTAGGAAAATCAATGGCTTAGTCTCCATTAAACACCAGTGATTTTTAGATTTATTTTAAACGTGAGTTTTGGGAAGATTTTATTGATGACATCGTCACAGTGAAAACCATCTTGCGAATAAAAGCGAGCAAAGGCCAGAGGCTGATGCGAGAATGGGAATCCTGTGGCTGATGCCAGATGTACAAACTGTTTCTATCTCAAAGAAAGAAAGAAAAGAGGAATGAAAGCAAAAACTGATACTGTGTTTACAAAGAAAACCACAGAAGAGGAGGTTCAATTTTTTAAGAGAGAGCTCCCCTCTTCTTCCAGTTTCCTCACTCTTCTCCCAACCTATTTTTTGGAGATTACAGCACATTGTATCTGCCAGTGGAGACAGCAGCAACACGTTGCTATGACCCAAATACAGCAGTGTGGTGCGATGATTGGCTAAGAGAAGGAGCAGGGGTGGGGGTGGTGGTGTTCACCACATCAGCAGTAGCACCTTTGAAATTCAAACATTTATATAAGCAAAAAATGGACCAAATTATTTTATCTCTCTCTTCTATCTTTTCCCCATTTTCCCACATTTCCTGTTCCTGTCATTCCTGTCACTCATGTGTTACACCATCACCCCACTTTCTCCTTCTCCTCATCTTTCCCTCTCTATATTTTCAGTCTTAGCTCCCATCTTTCTTCCTCTTACATCTCTACACTGAGTTTGCTCAAAAACAGAGAGATATAGAGTGATGGAAAGAGAGATAGAGAAGAAAAGAACAAAGCATAGTCATCCATTGTTAATCAAAGCAGTAGCATAAAATAGTATGGTACTGCAAGTCAAGCCAGCACAAGCCAACACACTTGCACCCTCCAAACTTAACTGCAGCTTGGAATTGTTACTGTCTCTTATTATACTCAGTATGTCTGCTTTTATCCCCATCTCATTAGACAATGAGGTGATTAGAAATCTACACTTGGTTGTAGCAGTCTTTAAGCTGTGGATGAGTCCGTAACTGTAAAGGAAAGAAATGCATCCTCACTCTCTTTAGTATTTCTGCAGGGGTATAAAATATAAGCGCCTGTTTAGTGTGTTTAAGTATTTCCATGATATTAATGTGCTTGTGCCTAATGCAACCAGGTTAACTCTCTCCCATCAACTTACCTCTCTCTAGGGTTCTTCCATAAATGTAGGGTGTGGGTTCTAGTTGCATGTACTACATTTCATCAACCCTATAACCAGTAAATGCAACATATCAATGCATGCTGCACAATATGAGAATATTAAACATTCCAGATGCAGTGAATATTGAATGTAACTTAAGGCAGCTGGCTTGTCCTGCTTCACCACAGTCATGCACTCTCTTTTACTTATGTGCTTTTCTTAATTCTTATACTGTTGAATTCATTTAATATAGGTTAGACACATCATTTTAGATACTGGTCTAGCATTGACTATCAGATATACCTAGACACCTAGAAAGCAGACCATCAATCACACATATAGCACCTGGCATCCCAGGGTGTGGGGGACACAAAAAAGTCTAAATTCATGCAGTACAGGCTTACTTAGTCTGACAGCCGCAGAAAATCCGCTGACGTGAATAGAGTTATGCATTTTACATGTCTTACAACAAGAACACTAGGTATTGTGTGGAATAAATGAAATGAATTAAAATGAGCAGTCACAACTACAAAATCAAAAATAAACTATATCTAGATCAAAAATGAACCAAATATACATTAAAAAAGCAGAATAAGTTCTGAGCAGTATCAAATAATTAAAGGAATAATATGATTTAATAAAAAGGTGCGCATGTATAAATATAAACTCTAATATTGTGCGATTCATTGATATTCATTCAGGTTTCTTCCTTGGTCTTTCCCCATTTGTGTGAATGAGCAACTAAGAAACCTCCATGACAGCCAAGCTGCTGGTGTCTTCAGGGATACAGTGACAGGCCTACACTTCTCCCCCACGTAGCCAAGCAGGGGGGAGTAAACAACACCAATGGAGAGGCAGACAAGCCCCCCACCCCCACCCAACCCATACCCCACCCCCACCCAAAGGGACAAGAATACATTCTGAATAATGCACAATTTAGTATGTGTTTCTTTCCTACTCAGGGACAAATGCACATACAAACTCCTACTTTTTATATCCATAGAGAAGCAGGTAACAACAGCAAATAGCAAAAACACCACCCATGCAGACTACCATCTCATGTATATGCTGCAGCCTGGGTTGATGTCACAGATTAAATCCCTTTTGCATAATCTGAGGTCTACAGTCAATATTGCCACAATGAGAACGCAGGGACAGCACATGCAAACACAAACATTATTTATAGGCCTCCGTTTCTCCAGCGTCCTCCCTCCTTTTTCCTTAATTTTCTCCTCATATGCTCTAAAAGCCTTGCTACCGCTGAGCAATCAAATGACAAACACTTTAAAAAAAAAAAACTGCAATGTGATCGCAAGGACACCTTGTTTTCCATATCGCTCCCTCACTCTCTCCTCGTTCCCTCCCCCAGCTCCCTCTCCACACTTGTTCTTTCCCAGGGGATGTAAATGAGGCCAAATTTTCTCTTTCTCTTATGCAACTTAATCAGGGTGATGACGCTGGTGGCTGCTGATAGAAGAAGCAGGAAATTCTCAACAAAGAATGCCCTCTTGAATAACATATACTGGCTCATATTTTTTTTCATTCTGACAACCTATTTAAGTGAGTTGAACTCTAAAAGCAGCACACTAGACATTATCTAGTCCCTGGTAAAAAAGAAAAACAGAAAGACCACATAAGAGATCACAACATATGTAATAATTGGGCAAATCTGTCTCAATATCTCTTCAGATCAAATTCATTCATTTTAAGTAATGTTGTTTATTTGATCACTGTGGCTTTGTGGTTAGTCCCATTGTAGAAAGGGATTTATTTATCAAGCTGGTGAGGCTTTCTTTTCCTGTTCAACCCTGTGTATGCATACAGATCAATTTATTGATCAGTTTATCCACTAAATTTCAACCTGACCATGCATCCATCCCTTCTGTATGCAAGCATTTAGTATGGGTGGTTACACACTGTCTCTGTCACATGAAAGAGCAGCCACTTGTAGGACTGCCCAAGGTGTACAACACATGTCTGAATCACATTCACCAACACTGCCCTGCTACATGTGCAGTGTACACATGTGCCCGTGTTTCCATTGCGTGCAGACGTGGGTTTCACTCAGCTTTAGGTCACAAAGACAACTATGGAAATAGGAGTAGCATGCAGTATGTGGGTGTGTTAGGTTAGTGCTGGGCACTACTTGGTGTCTGACATATGAAGCTTGCAGTAACAAAAAAAAAGAGGGAGGCATGAATTGAGAAAGAAAATTCATAAGCAAAAAGAAGACTGACAAGAAAGACAGGCAGAACAAAGAAGAGGACAAAAAAGCAAAAGGGGAAGTAAAAGAAAACAGATGAAAATTGAATGTGAAAAGCCCTCCATAACACAGCCAATTTTTTCCTCTTTGGTTTGTATTTTGGAGAAAATAAAGCTCACTTTTTCCCTGAGCATGGCAAGACTAAATCAATAGCGCTCTCTGTATAGACCTAGACCCATTACTTTTCAAAGGCTCCAGCAAGGACAGGAAAGGGGAGGAAAAGAAGGATAGAGGAGGGTGCGCAAGGATGTACGCATCTTCTACTGCACAAAGAAAGACACAACAGATTAGCAAAATTATGGTCTTACTGGTAAGACGCAGCTATCAGACAAAAGCTGCCTTCGCACAGTAGATCAAACAACCTAAACACATAACACTGAGATCAGTGTTGTCTTTAAATCATGCCAAACCTTTGACCTTATAACATAACCAATACATAGATAAATCATTCATCTAAAGCCATGTGTCTTTATAGTTGATACCAGCATTATTCATACAGTACGGCTGTATTGATGTCTTGGTTGTTCTGTATTTTAGGTGTATGTTTGAAGTCTTTTCTCCCCTATAGAGCTGCTTTGAAGCAGCAGCCTGTTTGATGTGACTTACACCTCCAGCCTGAGCCAGAAGCTTCTACCTGTATTGCCTCCTCCTTTCATAACCCAAAACCTATTGCAAATTATATATATATATATCGGATATATATATATATATATATATATATATATATATATATATATATATATATATATATATATATATATATATATATATATATATATATATATATATATATATATATATATGGGTCCTCAAAAAAATCCCTTTCTTTGAATCTCTATTGCTTTCCTTTCCTGTCTCCCTCCCTCTCTGAGCAAAACCACAGACAGATCACAACCTGACAGATGGGTCACATCCTGTACATCTTGGCAACCAAAACCTATGAATCAGCAGTGTCACAGCCCATACAACTGAAACTGTTCCCTCCATAGGTAGTCAAGGGAGACCTTGTGAAGCTCCAGCAATCCAAAATAGCTAGACAGCCATCGCTGTCCAAGGAAGAATGCTTTCACTCTCATCCCCCTGCCCCAAACTTCCTCTCTCTCTCTCTCTCGCCCACTATGTAAAATACATATTTATCCAACATTAAGAACAAAGTATAGTATATTAAAAGGAAGAAGAAGTTTACACATTCCCTCAGCAAATCTTTTTGACACTTCTGAACTCCATTTAAAAAGATCTGCTTAGAGCACTGAGTGAATTTAGATCTTTTTTTTCTGTTGCTTGGTTATCTGCTGCCCTTTTCAAGCAACATGCTGATGTTCCAGAGGAGATGTAAGCAAATAAGAGTGGTGAACTCAGTGAAAAGTTTTCTGCTTCTACTTAACTGGTATTTATCTTATGATCTGCAATGAGATGAGAGGGGAGCAGTTATGTAATACCAGCCAAAGATGAGCTCCGCCAATGAACATACTGATATGAGACTTCTGCTTAGTAACATAATCATACTCGCAGAGGGGAGCGACAGAGAGGAAGACAGAGAAAAAGGTGAGGGAGACAAATAATGTTATACTGTAAAAATAAATAAATAAATAAAACTGACTTGATGATAAAGCTTAAGGTAGTGATTAGTCAAGAAAGACATCCAGTCTTCAGAACAAATCCTTTGTTTGATGTCAGCATGTGATCTCCAGACCTTGAGCTCCAGTGGGAGGCAGGAAGGCATCAACACCCACCTGCAGCTACATGCCACTGGTCTCCTGGGCAACAGGATGGGAATAACAGCAATGAGAAGTCAGGGTGATGCCCAGCATTGCTGGTTCTTTGTGTGAGCACGTGTTTCCACACAAATTAAAGCAATATTTGCTAGCTCCTTGTTTAAAGAGAAATTCAATATTAGACTCCTCTGTTGTAAATACAGCCAGTAGAGAACAACCTCTTCTAAACATATGAGTTGAATATACATTCTTTGCAACAACAAAAAAAGGCACAGTAACACATTTAAGACTCTTCAAGCTGACCAAATACTGACTCTGTAATGCTGGGCCAGTCTGTGACCACTATTAAATTTAAGTGATTTGAAAACCAAAGCCACTACAACAGTATTCAGCTCTGCTATAAATTCCACTTTCAGTTCTCTTTTCAGATAGGTAAAGTTTCAGTTAACAAAGAGACCCTGCAGCTTCTGGACCAAAAGGATTAAACCACTTCCAGAAAGCAATCCTCATGGGGACAATGGACTAAACAAAAGGCAGGATTGTTTTGGGAGCAGTTATTCCCATTCTTGAATTAATACTGTCCACATGTATTTGTACATATATAGATAAGGAAACAGGAAAACAGCTGGCCTTACTCTGTACAAAGCTATCACCTAAAAAATGATACAAAACCTCAAGTATAGTAGAAAAAAAATGGATCCACAATGTGTTATGCATCAAACTATTATTTGACCGAAAGGAGCAACTTCCAAAAGGCATGTTATCAGCATGGAAACCAAAGGGCACTTCAGGAATCATGTGTCTCTCTTGCACTCTGCAATTTATCTTACAGTGTTACAGTGTACTGTGTTCCTAAAAGAACTAATCACATTTTCCTTTGTCTAAGAAGTGATAAGGGTGAATTCTGTTATAGAATCTGTGTTATAAAAAAATACTCCAAATTACATTTTAAACCCCCATAAAGTCAGCAGACAAATGGCCAAATAACGGAAACATGCTATTAAGGCTACTTGATTTATCCATCAATGATGTAAAGAGGCTTTCACATAAACAAAATCAAGACGATACACTTGATTAAATTTGATAGGCTTTTGGTTCACTGTGTGTTATAGGGAAGCAATATGCTGGAGGAAATGCTATTAACAAGTACTGTTAACAATAAAAGAAAAGAATCCACAGCACAGTGTCCATTTAGTCTATCATTTCAAGCTGGGCATAATATTTCTATAAGAACCTTACAAGGACTTAGAAAGTATTTGTCAGGGTTTCATGATTTTACATTGACATGATTATATTTAAACCTCTTTTGTCTCCAATTTCTAATGCTACGCTAACATTTGAAATTCAGAAGTGTTTCTCTTACATTAAGTATGCTTTTCACTAAATACTTTAAGATATATATATATATATATATATATATATATATATATATATATATATATATATATATATATATATATATATATACATATACATATATATATATATATATATATATATATATATATATATATATATATATATATATATATATATATATATATATATATATATGTATATGCGCAGTAACTTAGCTGTTCCTAGGGCTGCACTTTTCTGGACAGAGATCTTGGATGTTGTTCCTGGAATCTGCTGGAGCCAGTCTCCCATTTTGGGGGTCACTGCCCTGAGTGTCCAAATTTCCACAGGGGACCACTGTTACCTTCACCTTCTGCATCCTCGCTAGCTCTTCTCTCAGCCCTTGGTATTTATTGAGCTTCTTGTGTTCCTTCTTCTTGATGTGTCCTTCTTCCATATGCTCTTTCAGTATTGCTCTGTCTCCAGCCTTGGTGGGGGTGCTGTTCTCATATTGTTCCCCTGCTACTGAGAGTACACCCTGGATGGTTCAGTGGAGAATATATAGTTTATTTTCCTAGCTTCTATCTCTCTGGTACATCTGTTCAGGTGGTTAGCCAAGGCTGTGAGTCTTTACTTGGCAGTTTCTAAGGCCTCAGGTATGGACAGCTTGTTGTACTTCTTAGGCAGCCCTTTCTTCATCACACCTTTCTGCAGCTCTGATAGCTAGCTAACTTCCTTACGTGCTGCCTTGATCTTAGCCTCTAGTCATCATTTCCATGGAGAGTACTGCTGCTTGTGGCTGTTCATCTTATAGCCAAGCATCTCAAGGTATACATCAAGTGATTGGTTTCAGTGATGGCTGAAGTACGGATTGCCTGTAGTGCTGCATTCGCATCATCTAGTAGACTTTCAGAGGGTACTCCATGTCATGGTAATCTGCCACGGGGGGTCATGTTTCCCGCTTAGCCATGATCTTATCTTTCAGGTCAGCTGCTGTGGTACCAATGATGATGATGATATGGTAGGTTATGGCATTTAAACAATGTTCAGTTGGTAAAAAAGGGACCTAAAGTGTGCCAAGAAAAAAGCACCTACACCATTACACCACCAGCAGCTCAAACCGTTGATACAAGGCAGGATGGATCCATGATCTCATGCTGTTTATACTAAATTCTGACACTATATCAGACATAGCCATCAGACCATGTCATGAGATCAGGCAATGTTTATCCTATTGTCCAATCTTGGTGAACACATCTGAATTGTAGCCTCAGTTTCCTGTTCTTAGTTGACAGGAGTGGCACCTGGTGTGGTCTTCGGCTCCTGTAGCCCATCTGTTTCAAGGTTCAGCAGAACACCTTGGTTGTAGCGGGTGGTTATTTCAATAACTGTTGTCCTTCTATCAGCTCAAAGCAGTCTAGAAATTCTCCTCTGACATCAACAAGGCATTTTCACCTAGAGGGCTGCCCCTCACAATTTTTCTTCTTTGTCGGACCATTCCCTGTAAACCCTAGAGACAGTTATGTGGGGAGATCCCAGTACAGCAGCAGTTTCTTAAGTACTCATACCAGCCACATTCAAAGTCACTTAAATCACCTTTCTTACCCATTCTGATGCTCGGTTTGAGCAACATCTTGACCATGTACACAGGCCTAAATGCACCGAGTTGCTTCCACATGATTGGCTAATTAGATAATTGCATTAATGAGCAGTGGAGGAGGTGTACCTAACAAAGTGGCTGGTGAGTGTATATAATCTGCATGTGCAAATGTGGTTCCAAATGAGGCATTTAAATTGTGATTTCTCTTTGCTTTCACATACAAGCTGCTCTAAAATGCAGTAGTTAGAGCTATAGAGCATTTGGGAGTTGTGTGATGCAGAAAAACATCTTAACCATTTGAGTTCCTGCTGAACTTTCTTGTTCTGCATAATATACTGCAGTGGCAGTGACGCTGACATTTTTCTCCTGCACTGATCTCTTCACCCGCTGCTCCATTTGAGAACAAGTAGTAAAATGCCTTGTGCTGCCCTTTGTTCACCCCTCCATTTTCATGCCCTCCTCTCTCTGTCGTCTGTCCTTTTTTTCTTATCACTTCGCCTTTCATCTATGACAGGACACAGGAGAACTGCTTCCAGGTCCTGATCTGTATCTCTTGAACACTCTCCCTCTCCTTGCTCCCTCTTTCCTCCCCTCCTTCCCTGCCCTCATAATTCTGCCTCCCTCCCTCCCTCCTTCCTTCCTTCCTTCCTTCCTTCCTATCTGTGCTCTGGTCTGTGCTCTGCGGCTCTTCGTCCATGTCAGAACAGAAACACACCCTGATACCCATCTCTGCTCTCTGTAGAATGCACAATGTGAGACACCCAGAAAAGGATATTCGATCTCTCTGTTTTTTTCTCTCTACGCCTCTTCATGTGATGTAAGTCAAAGTGTGTATATGTCTTCCATGTGATCACAGTTTCTTGTCCCCCATGGGGAAGAAACCCCACATTATTGTTACAGAAGAGGCTTTCTGAGAAACAGGGGCAGTTAAGATGTCATGATAAACACACACACACACACACACTTGTTCTGCGCACGCACATTCAAAGTACATGTATGTGAATGTGTCACCATGCTTAAACAGCATATCAGTTCATATGCTGGGAAATATTACATACAATTTAATATGAGCTGATATGCAAAAAGAGACATACGCTGAAAGGAAGGTTTGGATGACTCCAAGAAAAAAAATGTCAATCTCACTTTGAAGCCACTTATGTACAGTAGAAGAGTGCAAAAATATTTTTGTGAGGTTAAGAAAGGATGCTGTTTTGTAACTGAGGCTGTGGTTATAGGTGATTGTTTCCATTCTCCCCCTTCAATATGTTTTGCTTTCATGTTGGTCTTTGTGCGACTCTCACACAAACACAAATGCATACACACAAACAGGTGCCCTAGATGTTGCGGTCCTGCACTTTGCATCACTGGCTAGTTGCCAGGGTGACACCAGCAATGCAGGGTTGGGAAACAAACAGCCCATAATATAATTGGAAACTGTACAACATGACAGCACTGCATGACCTGTCCTATTACCCTGGAGACCTCCATCTATCTCATCACACTCAGCTGTACACACCTCCTGAAATGCTGCTACAAGTAACAATAAAATAAATCGCAATTACCAATTCTGGTTTTAATTTAAAAAATGATGATTGTGTAACAAAAAAATAATATATTCTAAAGGCAACCTTTGCTGATTAAAACAAATTATTTTAAAAACTGGATTAAAGAGCGGCATTTCCTGTCTGCCAAATTTATCACAAGAAACACTGACTTGGAAGCGTGAATTAGAAAATCCACATTTCAAAAAAAAGGTTCAGACATAGAAATATCTTCTGGTGACTGTGTCCTAGATTAACACCAAAGCATGACAGCAAGAGTGTTGAGTGACAGAGAGTGTGTGTGTGCGCGTGGGTGCTAAGGTCTATGGAAGAGTGGTACAGTGAAAACTTTAAGACGCTGCAGCCGTAGCTAGTTCACACTTGCTGAGGGTTTAATCTCCAGGCCTAATAAGGATCAATGTAAATGCAGAATGATACTGTTCTTTCCAATGACAGGACCTGCCACAGAGCTGAGAGGATCACCCAACTCTCCTCCCACTCAAACCCACATGCAGACTTCTGCACAGTACAACAGCTGTGTGTGTATGCACTGTGAATGTGTGTGTATGTGAAGCCAGCCGATACAGATGAGATCTGAGATTACTTATGCAACAGCAAACACATTAAGATTCTCAACATCCTTCATATCAGATTCTCTTTATCAACATTGTGTTTTTATACACCTACACAAGAAGCAGAAGGGAAGCCGACACTACATGCTAATGCAGGCCAGAAAACAATACTAATATCAGATTAGATCTCTGCAGTGAAAGCTAGGTAGATTCCCACAGCAATATTAAGAATGCACAATAAACGCTGTAGACAGATTATATCACACTGTAAATATGACAGATATTATAGTCTTATGTACAAGTAAAGAGTTCAAAATGCACTCCCTGAAGGACTTCATACTGTATGCTGTGCTGATGTAGGAGTTTGTGTGTGTGTACTCAGAAGCAGCAGGTTTAACGTGAAGTTGAGTGTTTATTATCAAAGACAGACCCTTTTGAGTACAGGCCAGGAAATATTCGATCCAAGGTCATATTCTTTTCTGTTCTTAGATGTTGAGAAAGTACATATTGCATAAAAACATTTTGGCCATTTTTTTTACATGTATTTCGGTTGAAATCTTGAAGTGTCTGTGTCAAATATTGATGCAATTGAAAAATCTAAGCAATCTTGCAGTTTTTTTGGAAAAAGATAAATTGTTTTTCTCAAGTTGTTGAACTATTTGCCTATGCAGTCCTTCACAATGTAGTGGCCAGCCAGACGTTTACATACCCGTAAATAACTATGCACCCTCTGATGGCATAATTTACATCACTCTGACCCATACCGACTCACAGCTGCAAAAGTATAAGCCTGGCATAAGTAATAATATTACTGTACCTCTGTAACTGAACAACCAGAGTAACCCTGAAAACTGATCGTTAAACATTAAGTTACTTCGCTTCATTATTTAATGCAATCAAAAGCTGTCCACAGTTTTAGTCAGCATATAGTACTATTGTAAAACCTAAACTGCCAGTATGTTTCATTCCTCATTTGGACTACACTGGTTCAAAGTAATTTAAAACTTTTAAAATTCTCCTCATCTGCAGCCAAGTATAAACAGGTGTTAACTTTACATCAGCTACTTTGTAAATGTGCTTTCAGCCTGACTGTATCCCAATCCATTAAGCTGAGCATCACTTCAGCTTAACTGCCCTCAGAAGGACCTCGTCTCAATAATGTATGCAGCCATACAAGCCTCTATTACTCAAAATTAATAATAAATGGATAGCCTGCCGGGCTATCCCCTTCTCACTATTCTTTTCTTCTTCTTCTTATCTCTGCCTGTTAACAGTGATGGGCTATACCATCTAGCACTGAAGTGAGGCTGGGGGCTGGAAGTTCACAATAAGTGTTTTGTTAGCCCCCAAAGTAATCTGCACAACTTTGTTAGAAAAGAGACAAAACATCTGAAAACTATTTTGAGACCAGATGCTACAGTGACCTTTACATTCTATCAGTAGTAGACAATGTTCATTTCCTTCTCAGAAATGAGTGCATGAGAGAAATTAAATTTAGGCATGCAGCTATTTGGAGACTGTGGGTGTATTAACTGCTGGTGGATGAATGCGTGTCTAAAATGCACTAACTGTTGAGAAGGTCAGCCATCACATTTTATCAGTTTTACTTGTGCTGCTGACCATTCCTGTGAGAGAATCCCTATGCTACAATAATGCTATCAAACAAAACATTTCTGCTCACGCTCACTGTTACTGAACTGTCTTCAACATATGTGGTAACTGTTCATCTTTTTTTTTCCCCAGTACCATATGGCATTTGGGCAGATGGTCTATGAGCCTGTCAAGTCAACAAGTTGTAGTCTCTTAGGAAAAGTATAGTAACATAGTATATAGCATGTTTTTATTTGAGAAGAGAAGCTTTTTAAGCTGGAACCAAAGTTTAAAGGGTTTGGAGTAGGGAAATGAAGGCTCACTTCAAATGTTGTGAATGAGTTAAGAGAAATTCATATTCAATCTTGATTGTCAAGCAATTAATCCACATTGGGTAAGAAAACAGGCAGCTGAGCAATGGAGGCCCAGCAGAGTCAGGTCAGTTACCTAAAGTATACGAAGAAGACAGAGTGGAGCAAAGGCCTGAACACTGGGCTCCTGTCAGAGATGAGTGTGATTAACAGCAGCTGAAAAAATGCTGTCTGCTAAGGGCCCTGACAACACTCACTCAACTTCTAACACACACACACACACACACACACACACAACCACTGAAGCAGTCACTCAAGCAGCACTCTGGGAAATGAAGCAACCAATTCTCAGAACAGGGTGACCTTAGCCCACCATGCATTGCTCTCCAGAGTCAGAATTCATGCTGGTAGTGGCTTTGATGACAACAATGTCAGCTGTTGATGAAGCAGCTGAGGTTGTTATTTTGACTCCTTAAAAGCAAAAAAAAATTTTAAAAAGCACTTATATGTGCTAACTTTGGTAAATAATCTGTTATTAATCTGCTCTGTGTATATAACATTTATGTGTAAAAGAGAAAATCAAAGAGATCCAAGTGTACGAAAGCAGCTTATCTCCATTAAACAGATATCTTATCTGGAATACAAAATCATACCCTACCATGTGTGTGTGCGCTGATGTGAGGAAGCAGCAAGAGGGAGAAGAAAAAAAAAAACAGGATGTGAGGCGAAGGCTAACTGGACAGTCAGAAATGTCACTACCCTCTACAGCCATGACCCTGACAGCTGCAAAGAAGATACATACAGACATCTAATAACGCAAATGCCAACAATTCACTGGCCTTTGCAGCCTTAGGATATGCCGTCTGTTACCACTCATGTTTACACAAGGGATTAAACAGTTAAAAAAAAAAACATGCTGAAGATAGTAAAAATGCTTTACACAGATATCCCACTGATATTTTCTTTATATGCCACACTTTTCCATATTGCACTTGTCGACAAGAAACTACATCTCTTTACAACTTCCTCACTGTTGTTTGCCATTTCTAGTCTCTCCCTACTGCTCCAACCAACTGCTCAAATGGATAACGGAAGACAAATTACAGCCCAGAGGCCAATGTATGTGTGTGCGTTTGTGTGTATTTGTACAGCTGGAGTATTGTAAATGTATTCATGCTTCTGTGAGCATGAAGGAAAATGTATGATGTGTAAGTGTTAGAATGGGACGTTAGTGTGTGAGTGACTTTACCAGTTAGAACACATGTAAGCTGAGGTGACGATTTGACAAAAGCCCTTCTGGGCTTTGTGAGTGCGTGTGAGTGTACATGATTGTGTGTGTGCAGGTGTGAAACCACAGACAGCTGTGGTACCTATGAGAATAGGTGGAGAAGGAAGCTGCTCTCCTATAGCATGCTGTGGTGCATCCTTCTTACTCTCCCCCCTCTGCTTTCCCACTTCTCACATACATAGGAGTTTAATTTATATACATAGGAGTTTGCTGGGAGTGACCAGAATTGACAGAATTAGCAATGAGTAGATCAAGGGACAGCTCAGGGTGAGTGGTTTGGAGACAAAGAGGCAAGGCTAAGACAGTTTGGACATTTGCAGGGAGGGGCAGTGGGCATGGATAAAGAACTTTGAATATGGAGCTGCCACGCAAGACGAAAAGAGGGAGACCACTTGAAGATGCATGGATGCAGTGCAGGACATGCAAAGGTGGTTGTGTGGCAGAAGAGAATGCTAGGGATAGGGTGAGAGGGAGGCAGATGATCCACTGTGGTGACCCCTAAAGGAAACAAGAAGAAGAAGAAGCCAAAAAATGAGAAAAAGGAGAAGAGGACATGGGAGTCATTATTTACAGCTATGCTTTTTTAAGATTTTTTTTTCTGATTATACACATTAAAACTTTGCAGACTCTTTCTGATTGTCAGTTTAACTTCAAGACAGGCCTTTGGGTCGCTATAAGGCCCCGGGCTCCTAAGTCAGCTACCACACAGGCACGAGGACTAAATGGGAAAACAAAGACAAAGAGAAAAAGACTGTGTACATACTGCACATGTGTGCATGTCTTTGTGTCTGTCTGTGCTTTATATGTTTGTGAAGGGGTGTCCTGTGGAGAACTCCAGACACAACAAGCTTTTCCCTGCAGGACTCTGTCTTAGTGTGACAGTCTGATTAACATCACACTCACACAGATGCACGTCCACAGCATACATCCCTGAGCCACATCTCGGGGGAACAGGTGCAAACACACACACGCATATATGCACACAGTCACACAGCAAATCATTCAAGCTTATCTCCCACCTGTTTTAGCATTTTTAGATATCTGCCCATGTGTGCATGCAACAGCATATCAGTATCAAGCAACACAAAGGAAAGCATCAACTCTCAAGTGTATGCTTTCAAAGAGATACATGGCACAAATGCACAAATGTACTGTCAGTGTAGGCTAAGCAATAATTAGCTGTATATTTTTCAGACCATGATAAAAGTAAAAATGTAAATATTATTCCCTTTGCCTCGATCCTATCTATGCCACCACCAAAGCCTTGCTGGCATTTAGGCAAATCTCTCACGTTAAGCCCCAGAAAAGCGGGTCATGGCATCCCTCCCCTCCCCCTCCTCTCTCGGACAGCCCCGTCTCCCTCTACGCAGCTCACAGACTTGTGACAGAGATAGAGCTTGACATTTCCCTCCAAATGATGAAGAAGGAGAAAGCAGGAGGGAAAAAAATTGCAGGGATTAAGCAGAAATGGGCAGAGAGAGCTAGAGATCTGAGAAGAGGAAAAAAACATGGATCGATACACGAGGTCTAATAAAGGGAGGATTTATTGGCACCTTGCAATAATGTGAGACGATGTCAATACAGCTCAGGAATTGTCTTAAAAAAGGAAAGGGCTGTGAGTTGAAGCAGACGGCATGCATGCTGCCTTCAGTACCAAGGAGAGCTCCTAGTGTCAGCTATACAAACAGCACTGGGACAGCTCTTTCAAGCCCAAGAGTGCTTTCAGTCGCTTTCAAGGCAATACTATTCTATTATTCCACGCAGCTGTCAACCTCTTGCCTAAAGACCTGTTAAATTCATATTGCAATATTTTTCAACCACCACCACAGCCAGTCTTTTATTTATTTATTTTTTAACGCAGGAAAGTTGTAATTGCAGAGAAGGAAAAACTAATTTAGCCCTAGGCCAGGATTGCTTAGAACAGGGAGCTGAGTGGAAACAGTCACACAAACAGACACATTCATTAAGGAAACAAGAAAAACAAAGCGTCCCAAGTCAGTTGTTGGTTTTGGTTTCACTTCACTCACTTCACATCTAACATTTCTCTATAACATTCTCTCCAGTGCAATATTAGTATATTAAATTCAGTTAATATTTCAAGTCAAATAATCTACAAAGGGATATCTATAGATATTCTTCACAAAAAAATAAGCAAACATATTCAAAAAAGGAAAAAAAAAAGAAACAAAACAAACAAACAGAAAACACAGTCAGAAAATAAGCTGCTTTCAGCAAAAAGTCCTGAAGCTACTGTCAGCATAAGATGAATCAGTAGGGTTCATCTCACAGTTTCTATGGACACACAAACAGACAGACACACACACACACACACACACACACACACACACACACACAGGAGAATACCAAATGTTTAAATCATTCAATACCTCCTTAAGAACTCTCTGAACACAGGATTTTTGTACTATGACTGAAAGAAAATTCAGGATCTCGCCTGCAAACACACACTTAGTTATGTTTCTGTTACTTTAGGGAACATTACAGTGACACAGAACTGAAGATATTTAGAGTTGCTTTTTGGCTCTGTACTGTGGACTAATAAAAGTTCTCACACACACACACACACACACACACACACACACACACACACACACACACACAAGGGTACAATTTCAAAAGGCAAGAGATTTTCCACCTCTGTCTTCTTTCATCCTTTGCATCACATCTCAAGCCTGACAGGATTGGCAAGATACCCCCTCATTCCACAATCATTTACCCTCCTCCATCCTTTCTTGGCCTTCCTCCCTCTTCCTCTTCACTCCCTTGTTCTCTGAGGCCCAGCTCTCATAGCTCCTATGCTCTCCCCCATCTCTCTCTGTCAGCTCATTAAGCTTGACTTATCTCACAGTGCAAAGCGGAAATTAAATCCTGAGCCCTGCACCTCCTCTGTTGCCTCTGCCCCTTTTCTGTTCTTCAACCCCCCCCCCCCTTGCCTACCCATGTAACCCAAGTCAGTGAAGGTAAATTATGCTTATTTCGTGTGTGTAGCATTGTTGCTGTGTTTGTTACTAATTAGAAATCATAATGCATAGCTACTTTCTGATGGTTCTGCAAGCTGATGTAGTTTGAAATAAACAGCTAATCAGAAGTGTTTATCCCGGTGGAAATACAGCCGACTCAGGGTTTTCCCCTGATGTCACATCCTTACGGTGACGCACACCTGGAGTGCAAAAGGGCTTTTTTCAGCTGTTTTTGACAGGTTTATTTGCCACTCATTTAGTTCACAGCTGCTAGTCAAATGTAGGGTGGGTTATGTCCCATAATATGCACACACCTTTTTCTCCCTCTGCACTCTGACCACATTGTCAATATTGGCTTATTTTAAAGTGATATTTTATATTAGTTTTGATTAGATTTATACCATATAATTTTTCATGGATTTAACCCAAATATAAGTATTTTATGATTAGACCTGCCTCACACAAGGACCCTGACAAAACACAATCTGAAACTAAAATACCTATAAATGTCTATAATTGTGCAGGTTTTCATCCTGGCAATAGTGTAATGTGAGGGATTCTCCACAAGATATGCATGAACAACCAAAGTGAAGCTCACTACATTGCAGTCCATTTTTGATGACTGCAATGTGGTTGGTTTATCCATCTTTCATTCATGGCTTAAACACACTGAAAGTGGAAAGGCCTTTGCTGGAGCTTTATAGAGTGCCCAGTGTTGGCTGGTTTGTTGGCTTGTTCAGTGTTTTCCTCTCCAGGTCTCTGCACCACTCACATGACTGAAAACTATCAACACCCTTTAACTTACTGGTGATTTTGACAAAAGCGGTCATAACGTTTGCCTTCTTCATTTCTAATGAACCCTTCTCATCTTTTGTCATACAGTGTCTCCAATGACTTCTCTTCCCTGTGGGTCTTCCAGCGCTCCAAAACCTCTCGCCACTTCTGCTTTTAACTCAGAGGGAAGTAAAAGTTAATGTATGCGATAGAAGAGTAATCAGGGTATTCTTAAGCAGTAAGACCATGCTGCACAGGGAATCATGGCAGATTAAGGAACTGTATTTGGCAGCATTAACATGAAATCGTTCCATAAGCTCTGCTAATTCAACTTCACTGAAAGAGAGGGGAGGTTCACCCCTCAAACAACACCCGCACAGTCTCTGATAATAACTTAATGCAGACACACATACTTCTTGTGCAGAAAATCATGTATGCTCCTGCAAACTAACAAAAGCCAAAAATTAAGGCCCAGCTTCATTCTGTATCCTCCAGCTCATTCATATCTGACAAGCTTAAGGTGTAGTTAAGCATTTAGGCTTGCATGGTTCTGGCACTCTGCTCAGCAGTGACGCATACTGCAGAATGTTGGTGATTCGTCAGCAGCCAATAGGATTAGCCATGCAGACTGTTGCATTGTGGGTATCTTCACAGCTGAAAAGTATAGCTCACTCACTAAGGCAGTAGTGTTCTGCAACAATGAATGGATAACCAACAAGAACCAAACAGAAAATGATCGAAATGAAGAGTGTGACCTGAATCTCTCATCCATTCATTGGTAGTCATAGATCACACCACAATAAATGGAAAACATTTGCAATGGGAGAGATGCATGGCGTCAGTGCCTACACCATGTGTCTAATCTTTTGTGCGGCTCCAGGCTAAATCTAATTGAGCATCCAAAGCAAAAGACATGCAGCCAAAAATGTGTGCAGAGGCTTAAATAACAGGAAACATGACAAACAGAGAACACGCGCCACCAGTAAGCACATATTCATATTCATTAGACATTGGGGGAAATTAACCTGACAAAAGCTAGATGAGAAGATCAATTCCTCTGTCCCCTGTTGCCATCTTGAGTTTCTTGAGCCACAAGTGGCATGTGAGGGTGGAGCTGCTGGAGAACCAGGAGAGCAGTGACTTCTCAGTCAAGGTCTACTTAATATTACTATTTTCCTCTAAATCATTACGCTATAATGATGAGATCTAGAAGACCATAAAGTCAGGAAGTTGTTTACTAAGGCCATAAATTAAGTATGTTTCTGATAGGCTTCTATACTGGCCATTAGAATCCAGGCTTTTGACCCATGGCTACATTATTTTTTTTATATAAAATCTATCATAAAATGTTACGTGTAAGCAAGCTGTTTTTACAGAGATTTTCCAACACATCTTCTTTAAGCGAGTAATCATATTATTGTCAGGAGGTATTGTCTGCAGCTAAAGCAGCACGTTTTTGTTTGACTTCGAAAGAAAGAAAGAAAGAAAGAAAGAAAGAAAGAAGGAAAGAAGGAAAGAAAGAAAGAAGGAAAGAAAGAAAGAAAGAAGGAAAGAAAGAAAGAAAGAAAGAAAGAAAGAAAGAAAGAAAGAAAGAAAGACGTATCAATTAAATATATTAAAATGACCTCTACAAACTGTGCCTTTTCATTTAACAGGCAGGGGAAAACAACAACAACAACAAAAAAAACCCACAAACGATGCACCATTAGAATAAACATGCTCATAGCCTGTCCTGAGATCAAACAGCCTGTCGAGTTCTAGGAGGCAAAGAAGCAGAGAAGAGAAACACCTGGCCTGCACTGCACAGGGAACACCCACTGTGGACCACACAGCACACAGCAGACACACAGTGACACACACCCACGTGTACAAATTGTTAAATTCAAAGATACATTGAGATACAATATTTACTCTTCATCTGACAAAATAGATGCACTGTACTGCAGATGAATGTGCACACAAGCAAAACACACAGACACATTATCATGACATCTTTACTGGCTACACAGTGAACAAACAAAGACAAACAAACAGCAGATTCACATAATGGCTGCCACAAAAATACCAGACCATACAGTAGCTCTCTCTCGCTTTCTCTCTAGGGAAAGTCGAAATAGACGGAGTGAGGGATTTAGAGATGGAGTGAAAGAGAGTGTGTGGGTGAGTACCAACACTCAACAGAAAGCAGAAAAAGAAAAAAAAACATCAGAACATGTCTGAGTGGATTATAACTATACCACGTCACAGGGGACTGGAGTGGGAGGACGGAGGGAGAGGAAAGAAGGAAGGAAGAAGAGTGGGGAAAGACAGAAGGTAGGAAGAAATGGATGGATAAGAGAGGCTGTCATACCTTTCAAACATATAACACTTCGAATAAGTACCTGCACATGGAAACATGAAGTGCACAAACATATGCTGATAAAGACTCAAACGACTCATTCTGACACTCCATGTCTGACGACAGCCCCTCCCTACACACAAACACACACACACACATAGACACACAACACTGTGGAGCAATACTAATCTTCGTCTCTGAGATATAGCCTATCCCCTCTCCACCCCAGCTCCCCTCTCTATTTCACCAATGGCCCCCATTTTAAAAATCTGCCTCTGTAGAGGGTACCTTCAAAGCCCAGTAATCTGTCTGGGGAAGCAGCAATGAGTGCGAAGAGGGAGAATAGCTTTGGATTAGATCCCCTCTCTTTTCTCCCAAAATAACACAACTTCCTTTCTCATTTTCTCTCTTTGCCTCAGTTCTGGCCCTACATTTTCTATAGGGCATAATGTGACTCATTTTGCTGCAAGTAATTTCCCGAACCCTGCTGAAAGTGGTTAGCTTAAACATACTCAATATTTACATAGGAGTTACACGTATGCTTGCACTTTCAGTTACTAAAAACAAAAAGATAACAAAAATCCAACTATTTCATGTTTAACAGATGCAGTCTATGCATAAGATTTTCTTTTATCTTATAATATATTTATTCTAATATGCAGTACCAGTGGCAATTATATGAAATGGATTCCAAGACAGCGGAAGTGAATGGATGGAAGGATTCCAAGATATAACTGTCATGATCCTGGGTTAGTTTGCCCAGCATTTTGAGTTGTGTGGATTGGAGATGTGATTTATATTCAAGTTCAATATTTAGTCCTTTGAGCATATTATTTCCAAGTGCTTTGAGTTTGGGTATCTTTGCTTTGTTCCTCATTAGATTATATTAGTTCATGTCCAGTAAGTCCTCATCTCATCTCTGTGTTTTGTCTTTAGTGTCCCCATGTCTGTCTTGTCTCTGTGTCCTGTCCTCATGGTTGTCTGGTTTCCCTGTTTAGTGGTGTCAAGTTTGAATGTCTTAGTCGTGGTCTCAGCGTTAGTTATTTCCTGTCTTACTTTGACAGTCTCTCGTGTTTTGTATTTAGTTCTGCTCCCCTTGTGTCATCTTTAGTGTTCAGTCCCAGCTGTGCTCCCACCTGTTTCCTCTCCCCTCGTTACCTGTGTATATAGTGTATGTGTATATATTGTCTGAATCTACCTCTGTTCTTTATCCTCCCTCAGAGCTGTCTGCCCTGTATGTTCTGTATTTCTTCCTTGATTCCTGGGTTCCTGGATTGAAAGTTCCTGTCTCCTGCATTGCCTGATTTTTTTGTATTGTTATGTTTTGCAAAGTCCTCAGCATTAAACCTGCCTTCCAAGTCCTGCATCTGGATCCTACTCTGCCTGCCACACCTGACATTAGGACTTGACCACGATGGAACATCAACCCAGAAGAGCAGTTTTCATGTTTTGAGAGGAAGATGACTGTTGCACAGTCTCTGGGGCCTCCCCAGAGACTGTGCACCCTGCACCCGTTCCCGTTCCCTGGCAAAGGGTGGTGAGGACCCAGCCTGTCACCACACCTGTTCCTGTTCGCAGGGTGGAGGTGGCCAGGGTCCAACCTGTCCCCACACCCATTCCTGTTCCCAGGCTGGGGGCGGCCAAACAAGCCACATTTCCTCTTCCAACATCGGCTAATAGGCAAGCTTCCTGAGGAACTCCGTCTTTGCTGCTGCCGGCATCCTGTCCGGGCTCCTGAGAGGTTCCACTGCCTTTACCAATATCAGCCTCCACCCGCACCACCTGAGGGTCTTCATTGCCATTGTTGGCCCCCAGCCAAGCCACCAGAGGTTCCTGCTCATTTGTCGCAAACCTCCTGAGGTGCTCCATCACCTCCATCAAAGCTGGCCGCCTTCTTGACCACTGGACGGATCACATCACTTCAATTGCCACAGCCAAACCTGACAACAAAAAGTTCAGTGCTGACCTTTAAGGTTTTGAGGGCCAACTTAATTTAAAAAAAAAAATTCCCAGCAATCCGAGTCCCATTTTTGCCTACTTAGATGAGGCAGTACGAGGATGATTACCCCTCTGCTCTGTGATGGACCTCATTTGTGATTGAACAGCAAAGCTGGTCAGTGCAAAGTTTTTTCCCAAAGTTTCTGATATTTCTCTGATAAATGTATTTAGATTTTTTTAGTTCTTCACTTGTAGCAACATCTCTGGGCCTCATATATTCAGAGTACCAGTGGACAGCTACCAAATGCAAGCTGAACATTCAGAATCAACTCTAGATCTTTTATCTGCTTGGTCTGTCATGAAATAATGAGGGAACAGGCCTCACCTAGCCAAAAAAACAGCTTGTCTGGCACTTGTACTTTTAGGCCTTTAATAATAGGGAACTATGTACAAAAAAATGAGTGGAAGACTTAATGCAATACTCTTATTAAACCCTTTGAATTACAGCTTAAAGTCTGCACTTCAATCACATTTTGGTTTAACTAAAATCCTCTGTGGTGGTATACAGAGACAAAACTACAAAAATTGTGTCATTTTTCAAATAGTTCTGTATCTAAGGGTATATATTAATCATGCTACTCTACCATGCTAGACCTTGCTGAATGAAAGAAGGCTAAGCCCCTCTAAATAAGATCAGAGTGATCAAGAAATGTCTAAGTCTCAGAAACAAGCATCTTAAATAGCCCTTTACAGGCAGTCACAGGAGAGGTATTATGGATGAGAGGTGTAGCTTAAAAGATTACACTTGGAAGCTCTTTAAATTAGTTTTCTTATTGTGATCATGGGACTAAAGGCGGTCCACAAACATAGAATTAATGCTCAAAAAAATTTCAACCCCATGGGGAATTGCGAAAGTACTGCAAATGCTCTGAACCAGTCACTGCCAACTCTGGAGCTGCTGTGAAAAAAGGAGTATAAATGAGATTAAAGCATGTGTGGTCAAAAGAGATATTTTCCTTCAGCTCAGAACAGGCAGGAAAGAAGGTGGATGAAGTGGGGAGAGGCTCTTGGGAATAGGACAGCAGGAGATGAAAGTAGGATTGAGGAGGAATTCCAACGTCACTTTGCAGTCATTTTCTGAACAACTGTGCAACAAACATTTTACATGCACTGGCATGCATACATTTTGTTTTAATAATTTAAAAGTACTAAATAACCGATATTGATACTAATCTCAAGTTTACTGAATCAACCAGTATCAATATTTTACCAGTGTGGCAAAAGTGCAGAGCTGAGAGCAAAGCTAACTGACTCAGACCTGTAGGCAGTTAAACATAGGTTTATCACAGAGAAACAGACATCTGCTAATTAGTGCTAAGTAACCTACAAAGTAGCTTTTCATTCACCTAAACAATGGATCAGACTTCTTGGGCAGTATCATAGTACAATTAACCACACAGGAAGACATATACAGTGGTGTGAAAAAGTGTTTGCCCCCTTCCTCATTTCCTGTTTTTTTGCATGTTTGTCACACTTAAGTGTTTCGGAACATCAAACCAATTTAAACAATAGTCAAGGACAACACAAGTAAACACAAAATGCAATTTGTAAATGAAGGTGTTTATTATTAAAGGTGAAAAAAAAAATCCAAACCATCATGGCCCTGTGTGAAAAAGTGATTGCCCCCCTTGTTAAAACATACTATAACTGTGGTTTTTCACACCTGAGTTCAATTTCTCTAGCCACACCCAGGCCTGATTATTGCCACACCTGTTCTCAATCAAGACATCACTTAAATAGGAGCTGCCTGACACAGTAAGGTCCACCAGAAGATCCTTAAAAGCTACACATCATGCCGAGATCCAAAGAAATTCAGGAACAATTGAGAAAGAAGGTAATTGAGATATATCAGTCTGGAAAGGGTTATAAAGCCATTTCCAAAGCTTTGGGAATCCAGCGAACCACAGTGAGAGCCATTATCCACAAATGGCGGAGACATGGAACAGTGGTGAACCTTCCCAGGAGTGGCCGGCCGCCCAAAATTACCCCAAGAGCGCAGCCACGACTCATCCAAGAGGTCACAAAAGACCCCACAACAACGTCCAAAGAACTGCAGGCCTCACTTGCCTCAGTTAAGGTCAGCGTTCATGCCTCCACCATCAGAAAAAGACTGGGCAAAAATGGCCTGCATGGCAGAGTTCCAAGGAGAAAACCACTGCTGAGCAAAAAGAACATTTAAGCTCGTCTCAATTTTTCCAAAACACATCTTGATGATCCCCAAGACTTTTGGGAAAACATTCTGTGGACCGATGAGACAAAAGTGGAACACTTTGGAAGGTGTGTGTCCCATTACATCTGGCGTAAAAGGAACACTGCATTTCAGAAAAAGAACATTATACCAACAGTAAAATATGGTGGTGGTAGTGTGATGGTCTGGGGCTGTTTTGCTGCGTCAGGACCTGGAAGACTTGCTGTGATAAATGGAACTATGAATTCTGCTGTCTACCAAGAGATCCTGAAGGAGAATGTCCGACCATCTGTTCGTGTACTCGAGCTGAAACGAACTTGGGTTCTGCAGCAGGACAATGATCCTAAACACACCAGCAAGTCCACCACTGAATGGCTGAAGAAAAACAAAATGAAGACTTTGGAGTGGCCTAGCCAAAGTCCTGACCTGAATCCTATTGAGATGTTGTGGTATGACCTCAAAAAGGCCGTTCATGCTCGAAAACCCTCTAATGTAACTGAATTAGGACAATTCTGCAAAGATGAGTGGGCCAAAATTCCTCCAGAACGCTGTAAAAGCCTCATTGCAAGTTATCGCAAACACTTGGTTGCAGTTGTTGCTGCTAAGGGTGGCCCAACCAGTTATTAGGTTTAGGGGGCAATCACTTTTTCACACAGGGACATGATGGTTTGGATTTTTTTTCACCTTTAATAATAAACACCTTCATTTACAAATTGCATTTTGTGTTTACTTGTGTTGTCCTTGACTATTGTTTAAATTGGTTTGATGTTCTGAAACACTTAAGTGTGCACAGAACATGCAAACACTTTTTCACACCACTGTATTTGTCATTTAACTGCAATACAATGCTCCAAACAAAGCCAATAGCATAAACACAGTTGTAGTTTAGCCTAGGAGGTAGCTACCAGCTACTTCCACTGATCCCTCCAAGTAGCCAAGCACCTAACTTTAAATCTGGATAAAGTTTAAAAAAGGAAGTTGTTAAAAAAATAAATAATTGAATAAAACATCACTCATACAGTTGTCATAGAGAGGTAAATAAGCTATAGAGACAAAAAAAAATGTTTTTTTGTTCCAGGCTGTATGGGGCTGCTGTTTGTCTTTAGCCTAATAATTAGAGATGCACAAATTCACTGCTGATACTGACTCAGGTGCATTAGGTATGTGTGTCAAAGTGGTCAATCAGGTCTATGCCAAGACATTCAGTTTTTTTGTTTACATTAGTTTAACACAATTTTGATTTCACACCAAATTGACAGTCACTGTCAGTGACATTTTACCCTGTTCATTCATTATTTTTCTAAATTTTTTTTCTTTTAAAAACAGCGAGTTTATTTGAAAGATTGTGCTGCACTTAGAGCAAAGTAATGAGTTGTCATCAAATAGAGTAATATTGATTTAACTTCACCTGCCTCTCTATTATGCTCTGCCTCATTGGTGTGGGCAGGGGTAGACACATGCACGCAGTGAAAGAGGGAGCAGACTAGAGGCAAGAAAAGAGTGGGACCCCAAACGGCATAAAGACCATACAAACAGAGACTACCACACTGAGCTGAAAAAATAAATAATACACACAAGTTAGGCAACAGAAATTATGTCCTGTTATGTATAAAAAAAAATAACATTGAGTAAATTTATAAATATGACTTTGTTGAAATTTTCTTTAGAAAGTAAAGAAATCAGCATTTAATTATATTTCCTCCAACATAAGAGAACAAGTCAAATTGTTACAGGAATACAGCTTATTAATCAAGAACTGGTTTCATATCAGTATTCAGAATCAGCCAATACCAATGCCAAGGTATCTGTATTGGTACTGGCACTGAAAAAAGTGAAGTGTTGCATCACTGTTAATAATCACTCAGTTTCTGTAGCATACATATCTGCTGTAATCCCTTCACATTTTACAGAAACTTCCTCCTCTGGAGCACCAGTACTCCAATAATGCCACAAGCATGTATTAATAGAGTATTTGACGACAACATTTACATGCAGCATGTAATCCAGTTTTCACTTTCGAAGTCAATCTCTCTGACTGTGTGCTCTTTCTCCTTGTTTTCCTCTTCCTTGTACTCTTTGCCTTTCTTGCTGCACCTTTATTCTTGTCCTTTTTGTCCGCAATCTCTCTCTTTTTCTCTCCTCCTCTTGTATGACCACTGTGGATTAAGGTGTTGGAAGGTACTGTGCTGGAGGCGTCATTTTAAATACATCCTTGGATAAATCCTACCGCATTGTAGGGACCATGACGGGAGCTGAGTAGCTTGAATCGCTAGGGACACAAACCCGAACGATCAACAAGCCTGGGCGTACCCCTACCTGTTCAGATACACATAATGATGCAAGGAAAGTGCAGAAATGAAATGAGTGTGTAGCATCAGGGAAGAAACTAACAGCCTTGGGGAAAGATAAGTGGAAAGGTTGTTAAGAAATGTCTGTGATCATTAGCGCAGGCATGGCATCAAAACTTCTATGTCTCAGCATTTTATGTCTATAACTATAGCTGTTTATATTGAAAAATCTGGGATAAACATATAGATGTGTGACAAAAACTCTTTTAGGTGATTAAAAACTAGACAGAAAAAGCAAAGGAAATGTCTGTTTAGGGGAAAATAATGTCTACACAATAACATTACGTGATCTGAGGGGAGGTTTGCATTTGGGTGCAGCTCTCAAGTGAAACCCTTCGCTGTGTGTTTTGAATATACAATCAGGAGGTCCTCTGCACATGTCAATATATCCAGCCTAATTGAATTGAATAGGATAGGAAATGCTGCCTCTCGCCATCCATCTCATATCTCTTCCAGTCTCCCAAACAACACACACACACACATAAACCTGCAAGCATACACATATCTGTGCACAGTGATTGTATACTCAAGTGCACCCAGTCCACACACACACACACACACACACACACACACACACACACCCTGCCCTCCAGACCTGTCATTCTAAGGTAATTACCTGGCCTCACTAACTGACAAGGTTACAGCAGCTAGACCTCAGGCACCAGGAGTTGTTAACCCTATATTACCTTCCCACAACCCCTTCCCCATACACACACACACACACACACACACACACACACACACACACACACACACACACACACACACACAGAGCAGAAGAGTATTTCAGTCCAGGAAGTCACAATAAATACAATGTGTCAGGCTCTGCCCCAAACTATTTTTAATTTCTTTCTTTGCTGCGAGTGCCCTAATAAAAAATGTGCACGGCTAATAAGGAAAGAGAGAACAGGGAGAAGTAGGAGGTAAAACACAAGTATGCCAGTTGCTGCTGTTGACCTCTATGTTCTGAATGGTTTAAAGCACAAATGTCTAACAGGAAGGTATTTTAACACAGTGGAGAGTTGCAATACAAGTTACTGTAGTACTGTTGTCTTTATGTTTATGCAGAGTGGGGACTGATTATAACTGACAAACAATTATTACATACAAGCAAACCTTTACACACAAAAGCTTCAAAAGCCTGCATGTGGCAATGTAGGTCTCGGGCATTTATAAAAGCCTGTATGGGGAGCGAGTACAGGGGTGGAAAAAGCATGTCCTAAACCAGTCAGCAATTCCCATTATACATGGGATAAATGGGGACAAACACAGAGGAGGATGGGAGGACCATGACCTTGAGAACGGCTGTAACAGCAATGTGTGCATGTGTAGCACAGTGTTGTACTAGATCTATGGTATAGGATCATGACCTACTTTTTGTTGGTGAATAATAAGTGAATGATTTACAAGGGCTAAGGCCAAAACATAATACATTACTATTCTTGTTTCAAAATCATTTTTAACAGATATTAATTAGTCATGGAGAGACAGGGTTAGTGTCGGACTGCTACAGCTGGGGGTTTGAACATTAATATTGGTATAGGGTCTTAACATATGGAAGATCCATAACTGTTATTTTCACTGTAAAACGTCCTATTTTCTTGTTAAAATTCATTAATCCGTTTCTTAAAGACCTGTCCAACTTTCATCATAGGGCGAGAGGTGGGGTACACCCTGGACAGGCTGCCAGGGTGCTTTAATATTATTTATTACAATAATATCTGCTTGACACACATACAGAAAAAACAACTGACAGGAACACGCCCTGCAAAAGAACGGCACTGGGAATAAACTCTGATTAGACAGATTTCAAACAAGCAAATGTCAGCATAGCTGAATAAGTCATAGTCAGTGCACACCTGTGCTGTTTAGCTTTAGACAAATTTTTCCAGAAAATGTGGTGGTAAGCTCCGCAATCTGCCCATGATTTATCATCATCAACTTCTACAGTTTACTCGAGAAGGCAAATTTAAATACTTAATTGGCTATATTTCATCCTAAAACCTCTTTGTCAGTGAAGACCTTCCAACCTGGTGTCACATGAAAAAGCCACAGAAAACATTCAGTTATTAGGAAGGACAGCACCAGGGCACTGCGTTCTACTCACCTCCCTTTGCTCGTTTCCCCCTCACCCTGTTGCAGTGTAAATTAGCAGTTTAATGGCTAACTTATCCACAAGCTGATGAAGACAGAGACAGTCAAAGAGGGTGGGAGAGAAAGATGAGTGGTGGATGGGGGAGTAATGGGCTCAAAAGACTGAACATTGTTCAAGGTTTGTGAAGAGGGAATACTCAGCCGTGGATGAAACAGGAAACACATCAGGACTAATTAGCATCAATAACAACACAATACAACTTTTACATGCGCACACACACATTCACACGTGATCACAGAGGCCCTGTGCAGCTTTCAACAGCATATTAACCATGTACAGTAAACTGCACTCTATGATTCTGCAACTCTAGCTCAGAGTATGTTGCTGATGTCATTCGTATCTGTCAGCACAGATTAGAATCAAACAGTGAAGAGGTTAAAAAATGTCTTAGCGGTTAATTTTTCTGGATAGAGCCAATATTTGTAGTAGAATGGTTAGATCACAACGATTTACCTCAAAGCTCCATGCATCAAAGCAGATATTTTTGCCTCATTATTGTTATCAAAAAAAATCTCTCTCTGCATGGTGTGTTATTCATGGCTACTATAAACACATTATGCACACAAATTTATTATTAAGGATGGAGCCGTGGAGAAATTGGAGACCACTTATCAGATCTGATACTCACATTAAGCTGTGAAGCAATCTGGGTGAGGTGCAAAAACATCTACACTCTAATTTATAGAGAATTAAAAAGTCAAGTCTAATCGCATCTCTGTGTGTGTGTGCTTTTGATTGTCACGAATCTGCTGAATTTGAGTAAACAAATTGTTTGTGTCCCTGAAGGCAGATGGAAAGGAAGATTTTATTTCTTCCCATTTGTAATGCATACACAAAGAAATGACATCTTTTATTCAATTTGAAGTTCTGAATGGATTCAGTCTACACAAAGAAATGGTATATTTTATTCAATTTGAAGTTCTGAATGGATTTAGTCCACTTTGCTTTCATTCCTGGTGAAAAAGAGAAAGTAACCCACGCTCACAAAAGTCAAATCTCTCGGAATGATAAGCTGTCATTTTCTGTGTTAAGGTAGAAACAGGTTTCGCCTTGCAGCCTGGGACATGGTAATTGTATCATTCATGTTAGCTGCGCAAAATAGCACGAGGTCCATCTGCACACAAAAAATAAGATCGTCTCTGTGCCACCTGCGCACCACATCCATATACACACCTGCCATGATATGTTCATCTTAAGTCCAATTTATATTCACAACAAAAATGGCACAGAGAGAATGAAAAAAAGCAATGTTATTTGACTATAAAGAATATTCTTATCTGTTGAACAGATGGAGGTTAGTCATGATGTTGTATCTTCCATGTCTCCCTCCTCTCATGCTCTTTGTGCATTCGCAGACATCAGTTGTGACTGACTCATACCGACCCTGATGTCATACTCTCATAAAGAAACTTGTCTTCTCTTTTCTTTGAAGATGCTGCTCAAGAACCTTCAACGCTCTGCTACAGCCTGACAGGCTTAATGCCACTAATGCATATGGCTCCATTCAGAGGTTTTCTCTATGCTTGTCACTGGTGTCAAGTCCTCACTGGTTTCAAATGACATCACACTGACCCTGTCAAAAACAGGCATTTTCTAAAGGGTTAAGAGCCATACAAAATGCTTCTCAAGATGAAGGGTTTTGCGGGATTAGTCGTCCATGGAATCAATGGAATCTCACGGGCTTCTCATTCTTGAATACACAATGAGAACGAATGGCCAAGCACAAGGAGGCATATCTCTTTGGAGACAATGTCTCAGCATATCTCTCTTGATACAGAGAGCAACTGTTGGTTTTACTTCAGCACAGATATGCTGCCTGATGCATTGTGAAAAAGGCCCAAAATATTTTTTGAGAGAAACAAAGCTAACTTCTATCAAATGTTCTTACTTTCAAGTCCAAAGACAGAAAGCTGAAACTGACAGTTTGGGTGAACCTCTGCAGCAGCTCAACAACTTTTTACCCTTCCCTAGTATTTCCCACTCCTCCTTCCTTGTTTCAATAACTTCAAAGTGCACATGCTTTTCTTATGCTGCCACCCTGACTGTGCTCTAGCCTCCAGTCCCAGGTAAGATGGGATTAAATTAAAACAGAGAGAAGGTCTTTTTGCCTCTTAAGTAATGATCAAAGAAATGCTTCATCCTCACAGGAATTTGCTGTGCTGTTTCTGGGACCTCTGTTGAAACCAAAGTCCTTTCCTGCTTGAAGCCCTGTTTAGTCAAACTCTAGGCAGGAACCTCTGTCTGCAATGTGCATGTTTCCAGGGGCATAACAATAATCCAAGTTGGGGGGGTTTTTCTCACAATTTTCTTTGTGAATCATCTGAGAAAGCAACAAGCTTGGGAGGTAGATGGAAAGGAAGACAGACTGTGAGAGTGAGAAAAAGAATGGCCAAAGCCACTAGGTTATTGAACATCTAGTATTGTTCTGTGACAAATTGTCTTTCTCCATCCCTCCCTATGAACTTTCAAAGACTGCACAGTTCAGAACTGATGCATCATGGTCCAGATACAGGCTGTGTGTGACTATGACAGCTGCCTTACCTCATTCTCTAAAAACACACATACACAGCACATGCACACATGCTATATACCACTCCACACACAGAAGCCCAGCTGGGAAAGGGTGATAAGACTGCATTTGGGTACAGAGTGTTAGTCAGCTACTCAGGGACAAACTGAAGCTTTTTCTTTAAGATTTCTATTGATTTTTTTTAGGCCTGGCCAAAGCAGAAATAGCAATGTCTTACTCTTACTTAAAAACGTTTCACCTGCTACTCTACGACAGTCCTATTACAAAGTTAAAGAATGGTAAGAGAGACTGTAAAACCCATCAAGCTAAAAGAGTAAGCTACCGTCCTATCAAAGCCAAATTTAAACCAGGGCTCTAAGATGCATTCCAGCTAATATTGTCAACCCAGCCAAGCCATAGCCACACCAGACCGAGGACAGTGCCACTGGGGAGCTACTGAAAATAGATATAAAATTAGAAACCTGTATGTGGTTACCAGAGCTTGAATTCTTTCCCTTTCCTTATATCACTTGGTTTGTACCTCCATGAGGTGTGAATTAAAAAAAAAAAAAAAAAAGGATACCCCCCCACCCCACCCCCAAACAGCTAATGAAGTGAAGCAGTTGTTAAGGTATGCAGGGTCAAAATGATAAGCACAAAAGTAAAGCAAAGGCATCAGGGAAAGAGGAACAGAGCAAGACAGGAAGGAGAGGTGCTAGAGAGAGACTGGAATAGAGACTGACATCAAACAGATTGGACAATAATCCACAAATGGATGTAGTGGAAGCGTTTTCAATATCGCTACTCAAGCAGAAAACACAACTTGTACTGACACCCATGAAATGATCTGTTTGCAAAATGGAATCATGGGAACATCTTGCACAAAAAAAAAAAGCCTTCAGCATGCACAAAATATTGGAACACACTGAAATCACACCATTGGACACAGACTCTGAAGGTACAACTGCAGTTCTGGGGAGCCAGGTAGTCTGTGTAGAAAATATGTTTTACAGATCAATTACATTTACAGAAGTGTTCATGACAGCTTCAAATAGAGAGAGTGGAGAAAGGAGGGGGGGGCACCCTGGGCTGACTATATACACCAAGGCTAAAAAAGTTACTCCATTTACATCTGTGTAGCCAATACTGTGATGGTAAAAGAAGATGAAGCTGAGAAATTATTTCACGATATTTCATAAGGATTGACCTGCAGCTAAAACGCAAAGGGGCCTGAAGGAAGAGAGAGAGAGAGAGAGAGAGAGAGAGAGAGAGAGAGAGAGAGAGAGAGAGAGAGAGAGGGTGGGTGTGTGTGTGTGTGTGTGTGTGTGTGTGCATGCATTTGTGTGCATGTATGTGATAGAGAGGAAGAGTGAGACACAGAATGGGAACAGGGTTTCTCCATCCTCAGGCTTCCCTCCATGTGTATGAGGACATCCAATAAAGTCTGAACTCTGTAAGTACTGATTAGCATTAGGTCTGTGGTTTTGTGCCTTCAGTTTTGTTTTTGACAAATCTGTTTGCAACAGCTGACATATATAATAAATAACTAAGAATTAAATTAAATACTGTTTTGCTTAATGTCTAATCCACTTGACTGGTTTCTGGCCCTACCACAAACTCCCCAACAAATGTCCCTCCCCAAATAATAATACAAGTACACAGCTGAAAGCTGAATGCTCTCCTCATCTGCTCTATACAGCTTAACGTGGCTTCCTTCAAAAAGAGACTAGGTGGGTATTTTAAGCGAAGCAGAACATAGAGAGGCTTCTGGGGCATTTCTGAAATGCAATGCATCACTTCTAGGTGAGCTGCAAGCACTGGCTTAAATAGGCAGGATCAGTTCCCCCAATGAGATTCCCGCACTCTTCAAAGCTTGATCTCTCACACTATCTGCCTCTTTATCCCTTCAGTGAAAAGGAGAAAATCATTGACCAAAAACTTCTAGTACTTATGGTGGGCTTCTGATTTATGTTGCCCTGTAAAAATGCCAGCCACTTTAATGACCCTCTGTTAGCATCTCTTCCATCTCACAACTTCCACATCTTCAGTAAAGCTGGGACAAATAGGGAGAAAAAGAGTGAGAATGGTTCTAGTAGGAGGTAGGCATGTAAAGCTGGTGTGTGTGTGTGTGTGTGTGTGTGTGTGTGTGTGTGTGTGTGTGTGTGTGTGTGTGTGTGTGTGTGTGCGTGTGCGTAAAAGACACTGTGTCCTTGAACAGGCTTATTGCTGCAGCTGGAATACACTCGCTTGCTTGCTTGCTCACTCACTCACACCCTCACACCATTTACCATCTCAGATCTACCTCCTGGGGAAATTAATCACAGCTGCAAATAATATAAGTTAAATACATTTCTAAATACCACAAGGACTAAAGCGAATATTAGAGAAAGGGGACTTCATGACTGATCAAACAGAAAAGCCCAGAGTTTCTGATCTATGTAACGTTTGTCACACCAGAGGTTGAAAGAAAGAAAAGAAAGAAAAGAAAGAAAGAAGAAAAAGAAACAATGGATATGGCTCACATGAAAAATAAAAACATAAAAAGAAGCAAAGCTACTTGAAGGCAATGATTATTTCAGTGTGATAACAGCCAGATGTATGCACTGAACAGCTCTTAAGTTGCAGGTCACACAGAGTCCAGGGTGATACATCACATGCAACCAGTCCATGTATTCATCAGGATGATTTCAGCTGGCTGTGAGTTAAAATGGTGGCTTCATTTATTGTTGGTGATGCCTATTGTTTAAGGATCACAGATTACATTCAGATGTGTTCCAAGCAAATCAGGCTATTGTTTGTCATGTGTTAGGTCTGCATGATGTTGGGAACCTGTGTGTGTGTGTGTGTGTGTGTGTGTGTGTGTGTGTGTGTGTGTGTGTGTGTGTGTGTGTCATATACAGCATTAACAATCGGTCAGGGTAACCTGGATTAATGCATCATTTGGACACACAAGGCACAGCCGGAGAGCAGGCCAGATTAACCAGGACAATAGAGAGGAGTGACAGAAAAAAAAAGAGAGAGGGGGAGAAACAAAGAGCAGGACCTAGAGGGATAAATACACTGAGAATAAAGGAAGTAGAAGCGGAAGAATTAGAGGGTTAAAAAAGAAACAAACACATAGAGATGGCTGTCCTGTAGACAAAAGCACATGGGAGGCCACACTTGGAAAAAGTCAGATAAAAAGAAGATAAAGCGACAATAGGAAAAGGAATGGAAAGAGTGAGAGGACAAATGAGAGAAGAGATGAGAAGGAGAAGGTACTTGTACCAGAGAAATTGGCAGATTGCTAGAAAGACTATTAAAAAAAAAACACTTTGACCTTGGACTTTAGGTGTGTATGTGTGTGTGTGTGTGTGTGTGTGTGTGTGTGTGTGTGTGTCTGTGCTTACAGATACACACACCTTGACAGCAGCAGACACACACACACACACAAGGATGCAGTCAAACACACTATTTCCAAATGCTTACTAATATGTTTGGATAGATGTTTCATTAATGTTATCGTGGCTGTAGGACTGCCAGCTGGTTGACTGTGTGCTTTGTCTGCTCCAATAAAAGCCAAGTGAGTCTGAGTGTGAGTGCCTCTCGCGGTACCTTCTTAAGCCCTCACACAATCAAAACAGGAAAACACATTTCACTCAAATAAACACACGTCCACATCTGACAATAAGAGCTCCACCACCTCCTGATTCAGTACATTTCAAATGTACAGAGGACAAAGCAGGTCAACGTAGCAAACCTCACAAATACAAGCTGTGCTTTCATTAGCTGCCCCCCACCCCACACCAACACAGTCACTGGCAAATGCAGCATTTCTCAGGGTCAATGGATTCATTATTATTTAAATTTTGCAATGGCAGCGTAATTTTAAAAAAAAAAATCCTATCCCAACACAGAGACACATATATATAAAATAAATGAATTAAAAAAAAATTTGCTCAGGCCTCTTAACTTTTTCCACACACATACATTTACACACAGAACAGCTCCTTTGTTGCAGTGGACAACTGACGCTCCCAA
Source organism: Pterophyllum scalare (assembly GCA_024447675.2). Taxonomy (NCBI): domain Eukaryota; kingdom Metazoa; phylum Chordata; class Actinopteri; order Cichliformes; family Cichlidae; genus Pterophyllum; species Pterophyllum scalare. The sequence goes on along the minus strand of JAMQGT020002208.1, from coordinate 170,862 downwards.
GGTTTTGGCTCCCTCAAGGCCAACTCACAGTCAGTCCCCCCCGGCCTCCACCACCGCATCACAGCTGCCCCTCTGAAGTGACAAGTCCAACCACCCCCACCCACCTCCTGCTTCAAAGCGACTTTAATGCCTCAGAGGTACAAAAGGCTCACACATACATACATGCACACGACGGCTTGACATCTCTAAGCCACACCAGCAGCTTTCCTCCAAACACACACTCTGGTTGTCCTGCTTGTGTTGCCAGTCACTCCTTCACTCTGGTTTCAGGTCACCTCTGCTTTGGTGCGAACAGAAGACCTAAACCAGTGATGGTAGTACTGTGTGTGTGTGTGTGTGTGTGTGTGTGTGTGTGTGTGTATGTGTGTATGTTGTCTTGTACCAAAACAAGAAATATCAGCCATTTTATTAAATCCATATATCTAACATTGTGTAAGTCTTCGTTCAGCAGCCAAAACAGCCCTGGCCCAGGAGGCAAAGTTGGACAAAACCTGCACAAGGAGGTGTCCTGTGGTGTCAGACACTGAGATGTTAGCTGCACATCTTTTCAGTCCCGTGAACATGCAGCTTCCATGAGCCAAACCTTTTTCCAGCATATCCCACAGATACCTGATCAAATTGAGATCTTGGGGACTCTCAAGGTCCTTGTGTTCTTCAAACTGTTCCTGAACAACACTGCAGTGTGGCAGTGTGCCTAGCCCCCTGAAAGTGGCCACTGACATCAAGCAATACTATCGCAATAAAATGCTGTATAGCAGTCTCCCACAATGTTTAGGTAGGAGATCCAAACAAATGTCAGAGCATGACACACTGGTGGCTTTCTTTCATCCCATCTCAGCAGCAGTTTCATTTTCTGCAATTAACAGAAATAACACAAAACAGTATACAAGCATGTCTTTCCATGTGGTGCCTAACTGCTGTATTTCTTTCGGGATCACGGTGATGTCACAGTCCTAGCATGTGTCAAAGCAGCTATGACAGCAGCCAACGACAAATAGTAAAAAAACAGCTCAGACCACCATTTTTGGATCGTTCCTGCAGTCTAATAGATCCAATTCATCCTCAAGTGTCTTTGTAATGAGACGATCATTATCTACTTTACCTGGTTTAAATTTTGCAGCAAAACTGAATTAAACTGGTTTTACTAACCAACAGATGGTTAAAGAGCACCATCAATGGTAAAACAGCAACATGAATCCCTTATGAATGTGAGGTTGGAATGTAACTGGGGCTGCTTGAATTGGCTCCTTTGCTTGAATTGGCTCCTTAGCAAGTGCTGGTAAATTTCATAAGTCTGCAAAGGAAGTGCCGTGACTGAAAGTTGATTATCAGTCAATCCACTCATTTTCTTGAGAAGTGGAAGCTGAAAGGCTGAAAGACTTTTCTTGGTTCAATTAAAAAAAAAGATATTCCTTCTCACTAATATCTGTTTGCCAGAGTCATAGATGCTTGCTGACAGAAACAGAGCTTGTCAAGGTTACGCCGGTCTTCAAAGTTGCACAACTATTAAAGCAATATCTGGAGGCTTTACAGGACCTGTGGCTCTAATAAACAAAATAACTGTCATGCATGGCTGTGTGGTGGGAAGGGGTGGACCCAAATGCAGGAGGTGGGAGACAAAACTAAACTAAAAGAAAAAAACAGCTTTTATTGCTTGATGAATAACAATAAACAAAAACTCGAGAAACCAAGGAGATCTCAACCAAGGCTGTAAAAACAGAATAACTAGCTAGGAAAAGATAAACTAAAACTGGGAAACACAGATGACACTGCAACAAAGAACAGAGAAGGGCTTAAAGGGCTTAAATACACACACTAGGTAATCAGGGCAAGTGGAAACAACAGGGAACAACAGGTGAAACAAAATGAAACTAATAACACAGGGGAAGCAAAACTAAACACAAAGCACAGGGAACACAAGACTGTCAAAATAAAACAGGAAGTGACCAACCATGACACACACGCAGACTTAACAGAACACGAGGAATAACTGACACAAGAGACACCCCAACACAAGGGAGGGAGACTGAGGGAAAACACAGGGAGAACTAAACTCTAAAGCTGACAGGAGAGGGAACCTAAGCACACACAAGGAAACAAGGGGAAGGGAACTAAACACAGAAAAGGGCCAGGCACGGGGACAAAACACACCGGAACACAAACACGAAGAAGACCAGAACAAAGCCAAACCAGAATAACATACAAATAACTAATAACAGAACACCCGAACAATAACAAACTGAAGATCTAAACTGAAAGGAAATCTAAGAAAACATAACTACAAAATACAACAAAACAGAACTTTCGACAAAAAGGAACATAACACACTGGGCCATCGGCAGAGAACCATGACAATTACATTATAAAGTTTGAATAGAAAGCATTGTAAAAGTTTGAAAGTTGACTATCAGTCACCATGCTTATGCACTTTTAAGTGCATATAAGCAAGGGGTTTGTGTGTATACCCCACACACACAATACGTCTCCTTTCAGTATCTGCAGTTAGAGTTTCCCAAGCCTCGGGTTTTCAGTGACCCTCTTTCTCAAACATGCTTTGCACATTCGCATTCCATGCTCCTGAAATTACCCTCTTTCTCTTGCTTTTCATATTTAACGCCAACAGCTAGCCTCCTGAACCTTCTCGACCTCTCTAAACTGCCAGTATCCCTCAATGCTGCCAGTTCTCACACAAACACACCTCTTCACTGACTGACACTTCCACTCAGCCCATACCAGCGGGAAGTCCTAGAGCAGCGTTTAAACGCTTGGTCAAGCTCTGTCTGAGTGTGGTGCTATGGGCTTGACAGGAATCAACTACAGGGCTCTACAGTTCAGAAGCACACACCACACACGCACACACACACACAGCTCCCACCCCTTCCCACCAGCACTGACAAAAATGAAAAAAGAAAAGAAAAACAATCTGCAAGATGATTCACCTCTATTAGACTGCAGTCTAACCATGAAAAGAAAAGCGATCCTTCAGGTGCATTGATAGAATGGCATGACAATCAGTGACCATGAGCTACAAAAATAAATAAATAAATACTCCCTGATCATAGAAGAGTTCTAAAAATCTAATATGTCCGTGTGTGTGTGTGTGTGTACAGGATTACTTTACACTGTAAATGCTGTGCTTTAACACTTTTAAGAAGCTCAGCAGATACTAAGTGTAGATCAGCAGTTCACTGTGGTGAGTTTACAGCATTTTTAGCCATGACCTGAAATGATACTCTTCAGTACTTAGTTGTATTCACCCTGTCTTCACCCTTATCTCAGCCTTCCTCTAAGCACCTCACTGATCCATACTGCCTGGGGCTATACTGTGCATGACTGTCTGTTATTTTGTGTGTGTGTGTGTGTGTGTGTGTGTGTGCCTCTGCATTACAGATATATGTGAACATATGTGTGTGGCGAGTGCATTCATATGTCAGTCCCTAGGTGTACTTGTCTGACTGCTTGAGTGTGTGTCTGTGCATGAGTGTTATGTCAGTTTTGAGGAGCACCTAGGGACCAGCTCAGGGAAGAAGCGCCCGGGGCACACACACACATACACTCTCCAGCCTAAAGTGCAATGCAGCTTGGTTTGTAGGACTACAGAGTCCCCATTCTAAACAACATCCATCTTTGGAAAAAAAGCACTGGTTAACACACACATAGGTCAGTAACATGGCATAATCAGCATGCTGATCAAAGAATTTAACTCTAGCTGAACCTGGCTCAGTCAGTGATGTTTTAAACATAAGTCTGTCCTTCTTAGGGAGGGGGCAGGGGTGATGGTGCTAGAAGAGCTCGAAGTGTCTCTCTCTTTGTATGCTTTAACCTTTATCATCTTGTCGTATTCTTACAGTTTTTTGAAAGCAAATAACAGGGGTAACATAATTAATAGTAAGCCTTTCTCACATGGTGAACAATTTACTTTAAGTTATATTGATGGTACTACAGTTTATGAACAGGTAGCCCTCAGAAATTTTGCTTTTATAGGTTTTGTCTTATTAAATCAATGCTGAAAGATCTGCCTACTTCAGCATGCCACATATATTTTGATTATATCCTAAATAAATAAACAAATCACATTTCCTGGTGCTTGCTTTACATGTTTCTAACCTTTCTTTGTAGTCTGACATGTACACCACAATGACTCTGTTCATATCAGAGGGCATGGCTGGCCTTTACCTTACCTACTTTCCATTTCATAGTGTTTAACCTGAGCACATAGGTCACTGGCTCTTTTACACCAATAGGCCAACTGTAACATGCACGTACACACACACACACAGTTGACAGAAAATGAGGGGGAATATGGAGGCCAAGAGGAAGATAGGGAGAAAGACACCAAGTGCGGCAGGAAGGAAGGATAAGTCAGCGTTGCCTCTTTGTAAAGGCAAATGTGCCCCAGTCCCTATTGTCTCCTGGCTGACAGGCAGCTATGGGGGGGCCAAACAAGAGTGGGAGGGGGGGTCTGTCATGCTGGGGATTCACCAGCACTGAGGGAGGTGGAAGTAAAACAGAAATACAGAAGCAGAGGTTGAAAGGGTATAGGCAACATTCAAAGAGAGTGAGCGTGTCTTTGTGTGTGCACATCTTCTGACAGTAAGTGATTCACAGAGGAACAGTGATGACAGTAATGACTGTTCTCACCAAAAAATTAATGGATGCCAGACTATTATTATTGCAGTGCCTGCAACAGAGTTTTAATGTGCACATGTACATGTGTATATGTGCAATGCATGTGCCCGTGAGACTGTGACACCCATATTTCAGAGTGGCCTCACTCAGACTCAGAGCAGTATATTACTCCTACCTCTCTCTCTCTCTCTCCATAGTAAGTAATGGCAGACTTGGACACAGCCTGAATATGCATGTGCAGAGATGCATACATAAATAAAAGATGATGTAAAACCAGACACAGCAAGAAGTAGACAGAGGGATAGAAACAGTGGTAGAGAAAGTAGCTGAATACTCACTTCCCAAGAGAATCACTGAAAAACAAAGACAAGCCTGTGATTTTGGCCTGACCTCTGAGTGACCTCTGGCACTAAACAGCCTACTGCCAGTCAGCTCTCAGTTCTATAAAACATTGGGTTTAGTCCATATAGTTAGACACTAAAGTTGTTAATAAAAAGTTGGGCAATAAATTATGTAAAAATGACATGTAAAAGTTCTGCTCAGAGCACGCTCAAATAAACACTCCACATAAACACTCTATTCCCCGATGAGCTATTAAAAGCCTTCCAGTGGTTAGTTAAAAATCAATAGCATCTAACTTGTGTGCTGCATTCAAACACGACTTCCTGGAGTCTTCTGACAGTAATACTGTTTAAACCTTCCTTATCACCACATATCTTTATTTTTTTTCCCCCGCAGACCATTTGCTGTGTCCCAGCATGACTGAAATGTTCAATTATACCTCATGGTGGATTAAAATACTGCACTTAGAAAAATGTGTCCTAATGTAAAATTGTTGCTCAAGTACAACAAATGAAATGTAAAAGACACACTGTATTTTATCGTTTCTTATTATCCTTGAAAAGTGGCACAATAGTAGGCTGTGTTGCTATAACAGACCACTGACCTTGAGAAATGAGCAGCAAGTGACTATTTTATTTAAAATGGCAATGATCATCTTAGTCACATACATTTTAATTCCTTTGTGTTAAGTGTGTGTGAGAATATATAAAAAGTGCAGTGTCACCCTGACACATTGAGCTTCAGATCACCCTGTTGTCTAAGCTTCTAAACTTCTAAAATCTAATAAATAACACCAAACAAGAGTCAATAGCAGAATAAGCTGTTTGGCATCAGCAGAGAAGATTTGGCAAGTTTTTCATGGGCGAGGCTCACATACTCAACACTGCTGCTCAACCCACAAATGCATTTTCCTTACAAATGTGGCACCATTTAAGGGTAAATAAACAGGCTTTCCAACAGTATAAGATTTCTTGCCAAGAAGCATTGTTACAGCAAAGAAATAATCAACCAAACACAAATTTCCTAGCTTTCTGTTCTAAGTTTATACTCTGTAATCGAAACCAGTGAATCACTGTATGGAGGTGGTGTCCTGTGTTCATCTGAAGACTCATCACTGAGGGAGCAGAAACAGAAGGAAAAAAAGACAGTTTATGAAGCCCTTGCCACTGAGGTTGCTGCCAATAAAGAAGTAGATATGAAACAGCTGGATGACAGCAAGAACAAAAAAAAACTTCTCAGACTATATGTTTGCACACTGGTAAATACATAGTGGTCACTTTATTAGTTACACACACCTGTTCAACTGCTCATTAACACAAGTATTTAATCAGCCTAATCAACCACAGGCATGTAGACATGGTCATGACAACCCACTGAAGTTAAAAACAAGCATCAGAACGGGGTATAAAGGTGATTCAAGTGACTTTGAACGTGGCATGTTTGTTGGTGCCAGACAAACTGCTCTGAGTATTTCAGAAATTGACGATCTTACTGCGATTTTCCCGCCTAACCATTTCTAAGGTTTACAGACACTGGTCTGAAAAAGAGAAAATCTTCAGTAAGCGGCAGTTCTCTGGGTGACAATGACTTGTCAGAGGCCACAGGACAGGTAAGCAAGTGAATCAAATAACCACTCATTACACCCAAGGTATGCAGGAGAGCATCTCTGAACACACACGTTAAATCTTGAAATAGAGTAGCAGAACACCAAACCTGCTGCCAATCTTGTTGAGTTGGTCCCTGAGGCTAAAATTCGCACCAAAAATTAAAAGGTAGGAAAAACATTGTGTGGTCTAATGGTCAACTTCCTCTGCGACATCGCTTAAATGCCGCAGCCTACCTGAGTATTGTTGCTGACCACATACATCCCTTTATGACCACAGGGTACTCATCTTCTGATGGCTGCTTCCAGCACAATAATGCACCATGTCCAAAGCTCAAATCATCTCAAACTCTTTTTTTAAAACTTGACAGTGAGTTCACTGTACTCAAATGGCCACTACAGTCACCAGATCTTAATCCAACAGAGCACCTTTGGAATATAGTAGAACAACAGATTCGAATCACAGATGTGCAGCTAACAAATCTGCGGCAACTATGTGATGCTGTCATGTCAACACGGAACAAAGTCTGAGCAATAGTTGTTTAATCTGTGCCACAAAAATGTTAGGCAGCTCTAAAGGCAAAAATGGGTCCAAACAGATACTAGCAAGGTGAACTTAATGAAGTCCCCAGGCAATGTATGCATTGCATCTGTGTTCAGTGCCAGCCACACTTACACAGTTAATCGGTTTCTTGCCCTACAACCATTCCATATTGTACCACACAGACTTTCTCAATGTCAGCTCGTCAGTGAATACTCTGAGGGCCTGACTCCATCTGACTCCTGACACACACAGGGCCTGCCGCGACATGATACACACATTCAAACCCCTGTACACCCTCCACCCCACCCCGCCACCCCCTTCCTCAGACATAGACTGCCACGGTGACATCACTCAGCCTGTTGGCATGGTGCCCCCCATCGCCAAGTCAGGTCACCTTGGATCACCCGAGCACCCTACTGGGAGGGGCTCATAAGTGTTTAATGTGTATGTGTGTGTGAGGATGCTTATCTGGCACTTTTCCAAACCTTGTGGCACTGTGCCACAACTACCTTCCCGCTACCTGATGGTCCGCCTGTCTTCTTCCTCATCCTCCCTCTACTTAGTGGTGTGCCTGTCTTCTTTCTCCACTTCTTCTGTTACTTGGTTCATCTTTCACAGCTTTTCATAAATGTCTGACTAATGACTCAAGATTTCTGATCTCAAAATATTTGCACAAAGTACACATAAAATAATATAATGTAAATGTACTTATTTCTTTTTATGGGTGCTATGTGCCAGGAAAATGAATTGTGGAATTATGAACGTGGAGTGCTTCTCAGTAAGGTTGCATAACAATACAAAGGGCAGCCATCTGCTTCACCCTGGCCCCTGGGTTAGGAACGGGACCTAATCCACTACATTGTTTGTGTATTTACATGCATGCATAAGGGTGCGTGTGTGGGTGTGCTTACATGTGTATGTGTGTACACCTAATCTGCCTGTGTTTTCATAGCACTCGAGTGGATAGTTGGTAATCTCAAAGGGCTGGGCCAGAGCGAGATTTAATCCTTGCAGCTAGCCTCCATCTCTTTCTCTCTCATGCCTTAGCCATCTATGTTGTTTTTTTCTATAATGCTTGTTCCTTTAAATTTCTTCTCTTTTACTTTGAATCCCTTTAATATCGTGTATTTTTCATTTGGTTCTCCCTGAATATTAACATTTTCAACATCTCAAATATAAAGAATTGGCTTATTTTCTCCTTTCTTCTTTTTCTCTTTATGTTTAGTTTATTTTGGGATTTTTGACAGGTTTTCTGAGAACGTAAGATCCACCAATTAATTAATTGATTAATTGACAATTTAAAAATAATTAACTCCTTTATTGTCACAGTACAAAGTCCAACTAAAATAATAATAATAATAATAATAATAATAATATCAGCAATATACTGTTACCTCTTAGATTTCTGTGAAATCTGCACCATTTCTTCAGGGGCATTTGATGGAATAATAGTCCTATCAATTATAGCCAGTCCCCCAGTGTAACGTGTTTCAAAAACCCACTAACAGTTACAGGGATGAATGAATGAGGTATATCATCAAAGCCAGCATCTCTCTCGCTGTCTCTCTCTCTCCATTTCTCTCTTTTTACACACATATACAGACATTCAGTATGTTAGTTACCATGGTGACCATATGACTATAATGATGTCGAGCAATGACGATAACCAGGTACAGAAGAAAACAGTATGTGCGCACACACATACAAACACACAAAAAAAAATTTTTAAAACAGGCACATAAAAATAACCGCCACTCCCACTCTCCCACCCGCGTCTGCTCCTGAAGCAATTCCAAAAAAACAAACAAAAAAAAAAAACAGCATCTCTTTGCACTCAAGTGTGGTGTGAAGATATTAGTGTTCATGCGTGTATCATGAGTGTATGCATGGATGGGTAGGTGGAGTAAAAAGGGGGGTGACTAGATACAAAGGATGGAGTTGGTGACGACTCCAGCATCACTGTCTTGATTGGAACCTCTTGCTGTGAGATGCTGACATGCTGTCTGAACTCACCAGGTGTGCCAGCACACGTGCTCTGCTCAGTTCCGTGCTTTGTGTTAGTGTGTGGGTGTGTGCGTATGTGACTACATTGAGCATCAGTAAAGGGGCTCCGTGACAGATAATTTTTTGCATTTATCCACATATGCATTTTCCTCATTGACTAACCCATGAGCCAAGCTACAGGCAGCACATTTGTGCATTAGTCTGACAGGCCAGCCAATCTCTCTCTCTCTCCCACACACACACACACACACACACACACACACACAGTGACGGCATCATACGTACACAGCCCACCAACAATGCCATCTGTGTGGGCAACCCATGTGTGACATTTCTGACAGTTAGGGAGGCTTGAGATGACAGCATTCGTGCATGCACATGACATATACACCAACACATGCAGAATCCCTCCTACTCTGTGCCTTACAACTTATACAAAAAGACTCATGGTCACTGATAGAAGCTCAACATTGGCTGTTAGAGGAAAGAAACCTTTAAAGGAGGCCAGGGGAGTAGGCAGGTGGTGTTTGTACTTACTGAGCACACAACATTATGTGCAACCAGGCCTTTCTATTTCAGTATTACACATGGCTGCAGAATACAGACATTTAAAAAGGATTTGGGGAGATAATAATACTGATGGAAAGGAAGAAATTCATTTACAGCCTCATTGATTGTGTGCAAAGACTAGGATTAGGAATTAAAGATAGGAGAGAGGTGAGTTAAAAAAAATGAGGCTTTCTCGCTATGGACTTGAGATTTAAAGTCTGAAGAAAGGAATAATAAGGTTATAAGAATAAAGACACTTAGAGAAGGGGGCTGCAATGAGGGGATCGAGATACTATAGGTGAGAAAGCGGGGCGGGAGTGATGGAGGGAAGGGGTCATTCTTGAACTCCATTTCATTAACTTCACAGCGATAAGCGTGGATATAGTAGAGACCTAGGCTAGAGAGGCAGAGACATGTTAACCGATGATCTCATTAGGCTGAAAAGGGGTAATACAGAGAGATGGAGGAGGAGTTAAACAGAAGGGTGACGCTGAGAGCCGCAGAGAAAATGGTGAGGGAGTTTGAGGACAGGAAGAAGGAATTGGAAAGGCAGAAAAAAAGGAGAAGCGGATGGAAATGAGAGAGGGGGTGGAGAGAGCGAGGAAGAAGTTGATGGAAAAAGCAAAGCAAGTGGTGCAGGAAAAAGCACCTTTGAAAATGGTTGATAAAACCCATTAAAAAGACTTCAGCTCTTAGTTCAGTCTCACCAGTGTGCTGGACTGAGAATGATATTACTGAAAGCTCGGGGAATGTGGGAAACCCCTATTAAGGCAAAGCGGCCAGTGATTTTAATATGATGGGTATCATTTGCAATGTTTGGTTAGAAACATGTGAGCACTGAGGCATTTTGAAGCTATTACATGCCCAAATAAAATAATCATAGGCTAATGTGACTTGGTTTAATTAACTTGTTTTGCTAACTGGCTGAACCAATATAAATGCAGGCCATTATTTGTGTTATTATAATTGGGGTAATCACTCATCCAAATTATTAACATTCAAAGAACTTTTGAAGTTAAATATTGTCTTGTCATCAGCTTCTGCTTTGCAACTGTGGATGTTGGGCTGTGCCACACTGGATAATGTGGGTTATAAGATTTAATATGGATTGCAACATGATAAAGGCCAATATATCATATGACAAATATATGAAATCAAACAAGCTTGTTTCAAATTACATGGTGACCAGCCAATAGAGGTTTTAAACCTGCCCTGCAATGCAGGCCACACCTAAATGAGGCGATACATCACTGAATAATTTTCTAAATATTTAACTGAGAGCTGAGAGCTAGTCTTACCAAATCTAATACTACTGCATCTAATTTCTAAAGAGAAAAGTATAAGGTTGCTATGTGGCATTGTGTAAAATACAATAATAATTAAAAAAAAGAAACATCAATTTATTTATCAGTGTGGTCACACTGACTAAGCAGAGTAAAACTGGGTCTCCTCAGCAGTAATAAGGTTAGCAATCTCCCATGGGGGACAGCATGTTGAGGAGAAAAACCTGATGAAGGTTAAGCCCCACCGACCCCCACTTTAATCACTGTCATTAGCACCACAGGCAACTCCACTCTGACCCCATCACTTCAGGCCTTCAGAGATTAATCACATACAACCTATCACTGTTATATCGCTGCATATGTTTGCCCGCAGAGTACCAACGTGGTGTTTCCATATTCATATGTGATGTACACTCTCTGCATGTGATTTTGGTGTTGCAGAGGTTTGCAGTGTGTGCTTTTTATTGTTCATTCATGTACAAACGTGTGATCTGTGAACGTGAAATTTTACACCTGCATCCAAACAAATATAAATTGATAAAATACAGCTAAAACACAAACTGAATAGTAGCTGTATCTGAAATGAGGAACATTTGTTTGCTTTAGCCATTAAACTGAGACACCCCACCCCCCCAGGGAGACTGGTAATCACTTTGTGCTTATACACCACCAACTAGATGGAGGACCCTCGACTCAATCTCCACCAACCACGCTTAGCCTCTCGATAAGACATCACAGACTGCCTTGTGTGTGAGGGGCATGTAAAGGCAAGAGCAACATCAGGCTGAGAGCCTGGCTGAACCCGAACAGGCCTGATGCGAGTTCTGGGAATTGGTTAATGAATCGCTCCGTAGTCTGGACACATAACTTCGGGCTCCGGGAGAGGGCCTCGGTGAGCTCTTTGTACTCATCTCTCACCTCCATGCCCTCGTACATGGGACTTCTCATATGTGACATAAAAACTGCTGCAGTATAATTCACGGGGAACAAGAGCACTTCATTAAAGTGATCTTCAAATGGGGCAAGGGCAGCAGAGAGGATCTACTCCTAAAGTCAAACGAGACAGGGGGGGTAAATTAACTACTTCTTCTAGACAAGTGGGAAAATTAATCACATGAGGAATGAAGTGATTTTCTTAAAGATCAACCTTCTTTTCACAACACTGGTTTGATATACAGTCTACAATCTACTGCACATGTTTAAGAGAGGGAGCAGTGAGGTGTCCATGTGCAGCTCAGCCTGTTTATAGCATGCTTAGAGCACAGAAAATGTGACTTTTAATTAAAAGGCCAGGCTGATTTAGTGTTGTACTCAGTTAGAAACAGCTATAGAAAGAGAGAGGGTGATCAGGAATGAAGAGCGAGAAGAAAGGAGACCCAGAGTAAAGCTAACACACACCCAGCCAACTGGCAGATCTCTCTCTCAGGTTTAATGAGGCTGATCTAGCCTGGACCCCTTCATCAGCTGGTACAATAAACTCTGGAATAACAAATCATTACGCGGACTCAAATTTTGTCTGTATGCAGGTGTGTACAAATGTATTCATGAGTCATTCTGTCTCTCGTTTTGCTGTATCTGTCAGTGCTGACACACAGATACACACATATACTGAGCACCCTCCAGATAAAGGTTAGAATATTTCATAAAGTCTCATTAAGGAGTGAATATAAGAGACTGAAGTATAATGACACTGCAGAAGACAGAGTAATAAATTCAGGTCCCTTGCAAGGCTAATCAGCTCAAGTTGTACAGACACATTCACAAGCTTAAGGGCATCAGAAACGTGAGTGAACAACATCCAGTAATAATGCAATACAGTTCTCACGGCCGTTTTATGCTGACAAACATACTAAATGCCAAGTACTGCAAAATATCAGACACATAAAAAAAAAACTCTTAATGACTGATAATAAAATGCAAGAAGGCTCACATTAAAATTACACACACACACACACACACACTTTAGTCTTGTATCATTGTCCAATTACTATTACTGTCTTCCCTTGTGGTTTGTTACATGAAGTATGAGAATACATTCAGCTCAGATCAGTCTTTACAAGCAATTACCAGCACTGGCCCATAAAGCCAACACAGGGTTTGCGTCTTTCATTAGATATACAGTGATAGCCTCAGTTCACATCAAATTAGCCCCTTTACACACACACAACTGGCTGTGAGTGTGATTTACTATTTTTAATGCTACAAATGGGTTTTTTTTTTAGTGTGTCACAGTGAGAAAGATGTGAAATCTGAGATAGAAAAAAGGGGGGGGCAAGGTGTAACAGTTAAAGCAATATGCAAGGCTAATCATATATATATAGATACAAAAATCTTTGTGCATTAAGCCATAGCCACTGTGGCTTAATACACAAAATACACAAAATGAAAGCCTGCTGTCCTGTATGAGAATGTGTTCTTTTTTTCTTTTTTTTTACATTCATGCTTGCTTGTGTGTGTTAAAATTTATGTGCATATTATGTGCAGATTGGCAGGTATATACTGCAATGGGAGTATATGTAAAGATTTAATTGAATTCCTTCTGCTACTATGCAGGCCCACAGCTCTCTGGCTTATCCAGCCCTGAATTGCTGCCAGTGAGATCTAATCATCCTGCATGAAATGAGCGCTACCTGAGCAGAATGGCAGTACGAGGTCTGGAGGCTGCAGGGGAATACCTCCATTAGGCACAAAGTGAGGAAATGAGCAAGCAGGAAGAGGAAGGTTCAGAAAGGAAGACGGTGGCAAGACATGTAGGGAAAGAGTGTCAGAGATACAGAAACACAGGAGAACAGGAATGAATTCTGAGGTTACAGTTGGAATGAATTTGGAGATTATAAGTTTCAGAAAGATAAGCTCAGCATTATAAATGAAAGCATTACTAGGCAAAAACAAAGCCATTACTATTTCCTTAAGTGGTTTGGTATAAATGCTCTGATTTAAACATTTCCCAAAAGAATAATCCAATATTTTCTAAAGACACACAGTCAGCAGATGTTGATTATAGTTCTTCCCCCCCCCTTTTTTTTTTTTTTTTTTTTTTTTTTACACAAACCCAAAAGAAACTACTGCATTCTACAAAAGCAGACAGGATAAGAGAGCATCACACACATAGAAAAGTAACTGCCATAATGATTATAATAATGTACTCATGAGTCATGGGGTGCCACACGCCGACCTGCATATATCATCAGTTTTTCTACGAGGCACAGCAGCACAGGGCCAAATGGACATGAACACACTCTAGACTCACATTCATGCTCTCATTCCACAACCCATAATGCACCAAAACAGCAGCGAGGACAGACAACACAACCAAAATAACAATTTACTCAGGCTTGGCCACAATCATACCCTTGGCATGTGAAATTACACATGAAAAGTGTGTCTGTGTTGCTATGGCTACTGACTCATCACATCATAGCAGTGAGAAGACCAGGATTACATATATGTGCAAATAACAAAAATACAGACTGAAACACTTTCCAATGCACCTTTACTGACAGTTAAGTTCTTGTGAGGTGAAATGGAGGACAAGATTGAAGAGTAGAGGAACAAGTCTCCTGAATATCCCACAGGCATGAAGAAGTGTTTGCATGTGTTTGTGTGCCCTCAGGCCCTGTAGCAAGCGCAGTCCTTCCTGCTGTGGATGCATTTCCACCAGTGATGTTGTAGAAGCTCTGCTGCAACCATTCCTGTAGAAACAAAAAATCCTCCACAGTACCGCTGCACAGCACATTCCTGTGTGTGTGTGTGCATGTGTGCATGCGCATGAGTTTGTGCATTATGTGCAACTGTGCATCAACGTGGTTGGTGTGCATGCTGGATTTGAATGATAATAGAGCCACTGACCCTGAGAGATGCTTTACTGCTGTGACTCTTTTTCTCACTCAGAAACTCTCTCCTTTGGTGAGGCTGTGCCCCCCTTCCTCTCTGTGTCTCTCATGTTCACCCCGTCCCATGAGTTACAGCTCTCAGACGCTGTTATGTATCGACAGAGAGCTTGTGAAATGGGAACACGCGGCGAACACTAAAGCTCCAGCAGTCAGACAAGTCTACACACTCTCACATACACAAGCAGTGGCACAATACACAGCAGCAGCAGCAGCAGCCACCGCAAAAATAAGCTGCTCTTAGCAATGAATAAACAAAGCAGACTAGCTGGGACGAAGAGATGAAAAAGCCACCTACTTCGTTGCTATTTTTCAACAATTATTCCACAGACTGCTTAATTTGTAAGGAAAGAGTGTGAAAAAGGAAAGTGAGACGTACAGAAAGAAAAGCAAGCTCAGCTGGTAAGAAAGCAAATTTTTAACTTAAAAAGATAGAAATGTAAAACTGACACCTACAAAAGTCAGCCTTTTTTAACTGTATTCAGGCATTTTATATGGCTTCTGTTTACTTTTATGAGATTTTTAGCCCCATTGAAGCGAAAAGGAAACTGTTCACCTCGCAAAATAAATGTAAGTTTTAGAGTTAATAATCTAATTATACGAGAATTAATTTAATATTTCCAGTCAGGTCACATGAGAACATTAACAAAGGAACAAGCAGTGCAGTGGAAATGATGCATAATAAATAGCGCCTAATCTTTGGTCTAATGCTGTACCCTATTAATTGGTGTTAAATAATAATACATGGGGAAAGCAAAATTCTGGTTGGTGCAATGTCCAAATAGGAGAGCTTTCTGATGGTATTAAAAGATTTATGCTGAAATACTTTTACAAGCTAGTACAGTACTGCAAGGCCAGAGATTTTGAGGAAAGTAGCACAGAATAAACCAACAATTAAGGCAAAAACACATTCAGTGTATGAAATTTATCCTGTTAAACTATAGTAATAAAGTACTGACTTTCTAACTTAACATTTTTTCCAGCATAATGCTGTATAAAATATTATTTTTACACAGGAATACCACTGTTTGACTGCATTAATACTGTTATTTTAGCGTTTCTAAATAAGCAGTATATTACTGTGAAGTATAATTACATGTTCTCACCCATGCATGAATTCAGTTTTGTCTTTTTCTTTAACTATGAGAAGATATCAGCTTTGTCACAATTCCCCTACTCCTTGCACCATCATCGTCATGAGAACGGTGCTATATTTAACATTTTAATAAGCACTCTGAAGATGAATACTGTCTGGACATGATTAATCCCTACAGAAGTCTGGTAGCCCATTGACAGCTAAACACTGGAAACCACATCACAAAACAAAGTCTAAACACAAAATAACTGAAATAACCATCTAAAGTAATATCTTGAACTTTATCACATACATGCCCATGAGTCTTAGCACAAAAAAAGAATAAATAATGCAAAAATGTTAAGTAGCTTGGTATAATTTTTTTAACTAAAGGGTATGCAAATATATAAGATAAGATAATCCTTTATTTGTCCCACATTGTGAGAAATTTACATTGTTGCAAATAGCACAGGAACAGTAGAACACTCAGGACAAAAACAAGAATAAATAATACATAAAATTTGGGAGGAAAATACTAACATACTCTACAACAAAAATCTCTATATATTTATATATATTTAGTTAAAAAAATGAATGATAATTGCACATTTATTGCATTTGTTGTTAATTGCACATGAACATTATTGCACTTGTTGTGTAGTTTAGGTGAAATGAGTAAAATAGTAACTAGTCTGCTGTGGGTCAGTGCTGGTTGTAGAGTCTGACAGCAGCAGGATGGAAGGACCTATGATAACACTCGCTTACACACTTCAGACGAAGCAGTCACTCACTGAAGGAGCTGCCCATTGCTGCCACAGTCCCGTGCGTGGGGTGGGAGTTGTTCCCCAGTAGAGATGCCAGTTTTGCTTGCATCCCCTTGTCTCCCACCACCTGCACAGGGTCAAAGTGACATCCCAAGACAGAGCCAGCCCATGATTTTGTTCAATCTCTTCCTGACTGCTGTTGTGATGCTAGTAGTAGTATTATATAATAATATTATGTAATAATATAGTATTCAACTATATACAAATGATAAATTACAGCTTCTGCATTTTTCCAACAATTTGTTACCGTGTTCTACTCATGCTCATCTCACTATAATCAGTTTTCATCATAATTCGTAGTCATGACAGAGGATGTGACCTGGCAGCAGGCTCAAAGCACTGCCGTCTCTGATCGAGTGGCAGCACAGAAGAAACGGTTTGTTTTGGCCAGACAACTGCGGTACACCTGTGATCCAGGCAATTATCAAACCAAACCTGTCCTCTTCCCTCTCTCGATAAATAACAGTCACCTTCATCTTTCACGCTGGGATAAAATGAGTTGAGGTAGCGAACATTGTGATAACTCTCTTAAGTCCGGCCAAGTGTTAGAAGTCAGTGTCAAAGAGACAAGAAGGCAGTGCAGGTTGCTGGTTTGTGACCAGTCATGCTCATCTAACCTAATCTCATTGAGGCCTGTCTGCTTCACTTCACATGCCAAGCCACGTCTCAGGTGTTTCGTGGACAACGTTGTGCTCCATAGCCTAAAGAGCTGACAACAGAATGCGTTGTAGCAGAAACTCTGAATGCATCACAATTACCCTGCCCCTGCCATCTGGGATGCGCTTCACTCAGTAAATGAGCGCACAATTTCATTCATGTATTTTTTTTTCTTGGAATGCAGTCCAAAGGGAGTTGCCAGAAGGTCTGTAAAAGCAAAGGCACCAGTTCATGCAATTTAAAAGTCATTCATTCAGTGTATTCATACTGGAAATTCAATTATACTTCAATAAGCGAAACTTTCCAAGCTAGCTGACTTTCTTAATGGCAAAACATCCCAGGTGAATTAGCCAACTTGGCTAAACATAATCCTGAAACGACAAGCACAACTCTTTCATTTATCTTCACACTTGATTTTCAATGTATTTGTTTAGCATACAAAAGCTTTTAGTGTGCATCTCGTAATATTGTTTAAGGTTGGAACATTTACAAAATTAACTCTATTAACAGGAAAGTGTTTAAATATACCACCTAAACCTTTCCATGGGAAATATTAGCAAATGTGACAGTGCAAACATTTAAAATAATGCAACTTTGCAGCCTGCCTACTTAATGTTTGGACTCTTACAAAATGTTGCAAAGATTTCAAAAAAATATTCAAATTTACATCCTGTAAAGCAGCATGTAAACTACATAAATGTGATGTGTGTGTTTAAAAATGCTACAAAAGTCAGTGCTCCACTCCTCTACTTTTTAATGGATAAGGTACAGCAGAACAGACAGCATTGGGGGGAGGATGAGCACAGAGCTTCCCCCTGATCTGAGGACAGCCTGCCAAGGCTAGCTGAGCTGACAGCAACTAAAGCCGAGGCTCCCCACATGTGCTAATCTCCCAGATTTAAATGGGAACACAGCACACAGCGCAGAGCACAGAGCAGGGCAAGCCGGTCTGATCCATGACCGTATATCTGAGCACACGCACAAGCACACGACCAGCACACACATACACATGCAGCATTTCGTCAAACATTCATTCGCAGGCTTTTTTCCAGAGGCATCCAGCGGCAAGGCAGATAAACAGAAACAAAGAAAAGCTTGCGAAAAGCAACAGAGGACTTTGCAGCACGACTGTTACGATGCTAACTTCAGATTGCAGCCACTTAGAAAGCTAGATAGTGAGAGGAATGAGGGCAACAGAGGCAGCACGAGAGACAGTAAGACCAGAGAGTTAGAGAGCGAGTATTCCCTTTATTTCTTCATGAGGGAAGACTGGGAACCAGCAAGAAGCAGGGAAACCATGACAACCAGACAGCCAACCTTGGCAACCAACCCAGCGTTCTCACAGTCAGAGCCAGACAGGCAGCTCAGCAAGGGTTAATCTGAACTGGGTGATAGAGAGAGATAGAGAGAGAGAGAGATAGAGAGAGCAAGAGAGCGCGAGAGAGAGCAAGAGAGATAGAGAGAGAGAGGCAGGCTGACTAAGGCAACTGCTGTGAGTGCAGACGTTTAATACATTATAGTGTGTCCTAAATGCCCCAAGTTGACAAAGAACAAAAGACGTGGCAGCTGACTTGACTGGCTGAAAAGCTAACTGGCAGCATCAAACATGCACAGAGACTGGGGCTGGCACAGGGATGTTTAAAAGCCAAACAACATGCATGTTTTCCTGAACGGTGACTTTGTTTGAATAGCGCAAACAAAGTCAAGTATAAATGTAACAATTTTCGCACCGTGAAAAGAGAAATTGTACGTTTCTGCTCGCATTGTCTGTGCTGCGCTGGAAAACTAGCAGTGTGAAATTCTAAATAGTGCGAGACGATAACACATTACACGAAACACAGAAGCGGGGACCTCAGTGATAGGGAGAGAGATATGGACAGAGTGAAGAGATATTGTTTGCGTGGGTGTGTATGTGCCCCGCTATAACTCAGGGAAAACAGACCGTAGCATCATGTCGTCCTAACCTGATTCTCCATGCTATGTAATGTGGCAGAGAAATATTGACAGCACACGCACTGAGTTAGGTTGTGACAGGATGTGATGGGGCCTGTCCAAAAAATAAACACATAAATAAACATGCTCATTCATGATCAGCCACAGAGACCATTCCAGCACTCCCACTCCTTATTCACTGTCCTCCCATTTAAAGACTTGAACCCTTTTCTGCTCTGGAGGTCAGCAATAGAGAGATGAAAATCAGGGAGGAGGGGAGAATAATGAAGAGAACAATCGATACTTTGCCTTAATTAATAACCTCCACTTCAGTCAGAACATTCAACACCCCTTCATGCTCTCTCAGTTCAAGGTTCCTCCTTCCCTTTGCCTTCTTTCACATTTCCCCACACCAGTTCTCCACCTCTTTCCTCATCATTAATCTCTGAAAATCGTTGGCTACATACATTCCTCCCAATCGATGCAATTCCACAGAGGTCTTGTCTGATTTACCACATGGCTGAATCCCTGTATGAATCTTGACTGGCCATGGGGAAAAGGGACAGAGAGGGAGAGAGACGGAGCGAGAAAGATGAGAGCTCAGGCACATTAAATGACAGAGACCATCATCATTATATAACCTCAACCAAAGACACAAAATGTGAAAAGACTACAGGCTTTGTTTGAGTTACTCAAAGAATTGTTTCTTTATGGATATCCTTAGACACACAAAAAAATGCCCATAACACTGAAGCAACAGCACGTAAATACACAATAAAATACACATTCTTATCAAAAACATGACAAGCTAGGTATCAGATGAAACACAGACACACACACACACACACACACACACACATACATACATACACACCTCCCATCGATTGAGACACATTTCAGTACAGAGGGAGCAGGGCTTCAGCCTTAGCCAAACAGCTGAGACCAAGCAGGCTTGGCTTCCTGCTCTACAGCTCTGATCCAGCCTCCTAACACGAGGTGCTACCCAGCTGGGAGAAACAGAGTACAGCTTTTGGGTCAGGGCTTCTCTGACCTGAATCTTTGAACAGGTCCCTTGAAACACGGGCCTATCATTGCAGCCTTTCATTTATTTCCCCCTCACTCACCAATTTTAGGTCAAACCTGGCAACTTTTTCTGGGTAATCTTCTGAACACAGGAGAGTAAGGCAGCTGTGTTTGAGGGGTTTTTTTTTCTTTTCTTTCAATGGCAAGGGGGCTATAGGTCACCAGCAGTACGAGTACCTGTTCCACTCACATGTGTAAGCACCCAAATGCATTTAGCTTCTGTGGATTTGCCAAGTGGCTTTTCATTGACAGCATTGACTGAACATATCCTGCTCACTTGTCATCATCAGGAATATCATGTGTTGTGAAACAGTATGGATCTATTTCACCTGACAGGAAATCATTGGGAGCGGCCAGTGATCTAAAACACGGGCTTACTAGCTATCAATCAATGTGAAATTAACGGTTTTACATTACCATGCAACGCACAAGTCTCCGAGAACAATTTGGGTAATGTGTACATGTATGGATGCATGGATTTTCCTCCACCTCTCATACACAAAGATGCACAAACACAACACAACACTGCAAACTGTAAAATCTGTAGTAAGAGTTACAAACCAGTCAGCCCTTTGCTGACTCAAAAACAGCGAGAACAGCTAGATGCTGGCTTGAATGTCTTGTAAGCCCAGGGAACCCAAAACAAGAACTCTCCAGCAGATAGATAAAAGCAAAGAGAGCTAAAGAGAGAAATAGAGCGCAAGACACAACATCACACAGAGCTTTTTGTCAGCTGAACAGTCAATATGAAAGTCACTGAAGCACAAATTATTTCACTCTCTAGATGTCAACCAAAGAATCAAGGAGCCTACACATCAACCTTCATCACTTAGCCTGTCAATATCCAAGTCTAGCACAAAAAAACAAAACAAAAAACCCCCAAAAGAAACAGGGATTTACAATGGATTAGCATGCAGTGTATTGCAGACAATAGACCTCTATTTCACTAATCAACAGCCTTCAGGAACAAAGTAAAGGCAAAGCAAGGCAGTGTTTTCCAACGCATTAGGGAACAGAGTGGTGATTCAGTCTGTCTTAAGTCAGTGCACTGGCAAAAATACAAATTAAACATATTCAGCTTTGTCAAACAAAGCTGCAAGATTCTGAAATGCAGGAAGGCTGGGACTGCCAATGTGATGGAGACATTCAAGTTCTACATTTTAATAAAGGTTTTAATAAATGTTACCTCAGCCACTGCAACACAGATTAGAGGCTCATAAAGCTAATATAGAATACAACCTAACAGTGCATGCAGTTCAATTTAGTGTTTGACAGCAATGCATATGTCTGTGGTGTTGAGACAAGTTTCCATCTCCTGTATCTACCTATTATGGTGCTTGGGTCTTGGACACGGGGTTTTGGGTTATGGGACGCATGGGGTTTTTCCTGGTTTTGTACCTTTGTTCATCTTTGTCTTCTGGTTCTATATTCTGTATTGTTATTTAGCTTTCTGGATATGGTGTCACGTTTACGTTCCTGATGCTTATTCTGATCTTGTCTTCTGTGCCTTTTGTTCCCTGTTGTCAGGCTCGTCTGTCTTAGTCCTGGTCTCAGTGTTAGTTATTTCCTGTTTTATTTTGGTGACCTCTTGTCTCTTATGCTTTGTTCAGTTCTACTTCCCACGTCTCGTCATCTGTGATTAGTTTCAGCCGCTCTCCCACCTGTTGGCCTGTCCCCTCGTTATCCTCAGTGTTTGTATATTGTCTTGCCTCATCCTTTGTTGTGTTCTCCCTCATGGCTGTGTCCTTCCCCTTAGTGTGTTTTCCTGGAAGAGTCTCAGTTTTGAAATATTAGCTCCTGACCTGCTTTATTTTGTGTTTAGTACAGGAAGTGCACAGAAATAAAGCTGTTTTTGAGTTTATGTCTTGTCCTCCGAGTCCTGCATTTTGGGTCCACCTCCTGCCTGCCACACAGCCGGCCTTAACGGTACCACATGCTTCCTGCCCTCATCCTTCCATTACATTGCTACCAGAGGCAAAAGGACAATGTTTTAGACAAGAAATGTAGTAACAGTTATGTTAAGAGCAGCTACTCAGTTCCTCCATGGCAGATAAAATGAGACCGCTTCATCCCTGTAGCTAACTGCAAAGACAGCACCGTGTTAGCCAAGCTTGGATGTGAAAGACATAGACATAGTTTAATTGAGTATCTGTTTAAAGATTGTTCATGTAAAGAGTGAACCATAGTTGCATAAAAGAGTTTGTCTTTCATGATCAAACCAGGATGGAATGGTCAAGCCTACTTTCTTCTTATTCACCGCCCATACAGAAAGAACAAAACTGTGGATTTTAAGAACTGTTACATCCATAGAACCTTTGCATAACCATCCTGTAGACACAGTACACTGACCAGGTTTTGCCACATAAATATAGTAACACTATATTTATATTCCATAGTTTTGATGCTTCAGCCCCAATGAGAGCACTCAGTATCTCAAGACTTGCTTCAGGCCCCTTTGTACACCTGACAAAGAAATAGTTATACACATAGGCCACAGGTACTGAGCAAAACAGTGAACACTTTTGGTCTGTTGTGACAAGGACAAAATGAACATCCCACTATTTATACTATGAGTGCATCACTGCAAAATGTGACTTGTATTTCGCAAGCTGCACAGTGGCATGAAGGTGAAGTTACAAAGCCAGAGCGGGATGGTACCTTTGGGCCACGTGAGTGTGTGAGTAAGAGCTGACAGGGCTTTAGCTGCGTAGAGGATTAGATCAGAAAGCCAAACCAGAACCACCGTGGTGCCCGTGTGCATGTATGTGTATGTGTATGTGTCAGGACAAGGCCTAATCACTTAATGAACACGGAACAGCATAACTCTTCTGAGCAGGATGTCCAGATCTACTAGAGGGCTTCCGCTTTCTCCCCTCCAATAATACCAGCCAACCATAGACTGGGAAATCTCACAGAGGACTTAACTGATTGGACAGTCTCAGCTGCCACTCATGGTTGAGGACAGCCCATTGGGTGCACTCAGTTGCCAGGCCAACCCTTTCCGTGGGGGCCTGGGAAAAAGATCTGACAGATTAACAAATGGTAAATGGGAGAATGGGATATTAGGCAGTGTCGTTAATCTGAATAGGTTTGGCGTGGGCTAGCACCACAGATGCCAATAACCAAATGAATTTTCTAACACAGAACATGCACAAACACATAACATTGGGCCTGGTTATTTCACTGCATATGAGCCCCGAAATGTAATTGAAAAATCAGAGCAAAAGCATTCAAACTAAATGACTGTTATTCAATTAGAAATGTCTTTCTGCCTGAAACATTTAAAGCTTGTGCACATACATCTGACTTCTGAGAGCAGCAGGAAATGCATTGAAATCTGACCCAGCTGTCACATAAATATACACTGTGCCACAGAGGTTCTCAGAGACACCATATGATTAAATATCCAACCATAAACCCAGCTTTGTGCCATCATAAATACAAATTAAAGATTCCCAAGAGCTATTTAAAAGTGAGTAAGTGGTTCCTGTAAACAAAATTAATAAAATATATATATATATATATATATATATATATATATATATATATATATATATATATATATATATATATATATATATATATATATATGTGTGTGTGTGTGTCAGGAGAATGTAAAGATTGCATTTATTATCAGGTTGTTTTGAAAAATCAACTGGTGCATAACCTGCAACTTTAACTTCTATTAATAGATTATATTGCAATCATTACGCATTATGCCACTAGTTAAACTTTTTTGAATTTAACTGTGGGTTTCATGGTGTGAAACATATCTATTTAAAAACATCTTCTACAGTTAACGAGAGGCCATGAGGCAAATACACAATCCAAGAAAGACCTGAAAACACCCCCCCCCAAAAAAATAAAAAATAATAATAATGAACAGTGAGCACTGGTCAGGTGACTAAGTAATCATTTCAAGAAAGCATACTGTCTGAGCACGCACAAACGTTTACACATACACACAGGGTTGCTCAGCATGACCAGCTGGACGGGCTAGGGGAACTAACGCCTATTGTAGCCATTTTAGACAACAGATGGGAAGAAAATCTAAGACAGTAAAAGAGGAGATGAAAAAGTCTCACTCCTGCTCTCATTCTAAGGGCTGTGAGCTTACAGAGCATGCTGCATCACCCCTGCTATTTCTGCCTACACAGGGCTGCGCCTGCCTCTCCTTCTGCATGGCTCCACTGGCTGCATGTACTTGTTCACAGAAAATTCTCATGGTTCAATCAGCAGTCCTGGCAACAGGGCTTAATCATCACCTAAAAGAGCATGAAATGTTATGGAATTAAGACCTACTAACTGGAGAATACATGTGCCATGCAACTTTAGAAACTGCAGTGTCATTGCTGTCTAGGCTGAGATAAAGCATGTGCCTCTTATAGGAAGCCTAGTTGCATCTCCTGGCTGGTGTGTATGAATATACATTAGTATAGCTCTCATTTCCCAGCTCTGTGAACAGCGTATCTGTCAAGGTGGGACATGTTACTCCGTAACGGAGGAAACCCACGTACTGCAGCCAGAGCCTATAGGAGAAACGCCTGCCTCCCCCTTGCGTGCCTGCGGACTAAGAATAGATCAATGTATCAGGCAAATCGGGATTAACGGGCGTTGTGCTCCAATCACAGAGCACACACATACACATACGCGCGACACACGCGCGCGCGACAGGGGAGCCAAAACACCAAAAGTTCATTTTCGTGCCCCATCACACTGTCATCATTTCTGGTGCTGGACGGTTTCCACGCTGCTGCTACTTGATTCACATGCACACAGTCCAACGCCAACGCACAGGCAATAAAACAATGTAAAGCAACAGCCCCGAAATCCCTCCTGGTCCCACTGTGTGAACAATCATTATGTCAGATCGCTGGCGAAAAAACAAACCCTTCAAATTCCCCACAAGGCTGGGCAGGTGTTTGTAACTAAGCGGTTAGTTATTTATCACCTGCAGACACCCCAGCCGGCCAAATTTCAACTCGCTGCGGAGCGCTCTGAAAATAAATTGTGCAATTAAAGGGGATGCCGTGAGCAAGCTGTCCCAACTAACCTGTCTGTCCTTTTCCAAGCGTCTTCTCCAAACGGTAAGGTCCCACGTAATTGGCGTGTTGGGCAACGCTGTTGTCTTTACCGGATGATGACATGTCGAATCTGTGTGAAAATTAGACACTTTATAATAAAGCGCAGGCAATTAAAGAGTCCTGGCAGGAGGTCCAAGCCGCCGTTGTCTTTCTTTTAACTCCACAGCCTCTTGTCTTCCTCTCGCTCTCTGACTCTCTTTTCCCTACCTCACTCGCGGTTAGAGGAGGTGAGGCTCTCTTTTTCTCTCCTCTTTTCTCCTATCGCTGCAGACGATCCGCAAGTGCCTTGAATATTATTGTGGGTGAAAGCTGCGCTGCCGCTGTGCGTCTGTGGGAGGTGCTGCCGAGTCCTGATGGATGATTGACAGCGGATCAAACCAACCAGAGCACCGAATACCCTCTCGTGCCGCCCAGTTTCTTGTTGCTGGAGCGTTTTTGTTTTTTCCAGAAGAGTTGCCGGTTGGGAGCTTAAGAGTTTAAGCACTCATGAACGGTTCAAAAATAATCGCATAATAAAATTGAAAGTATAAGTTGTACAGTTAAATGGATGAACCCATCAACTGAAGCCTTTTTGAACCAATAAAATCAAATAACTTCAGCTGAAGAGGTGTTATGATGAAGATCTTCTCTAGCTAATCTACTGCTTAGTTCAAACGTTCGGTCATCAAAAAATTTTTACATTTTTTTTTTAATATTTAAAGAATTTTTTAAGAATTGCTTTCAAGTCTTTACGTCACGGGTCACAATATGACACTTGCGCGTGCACATTTTAAATTCAGCTTTAAAGTAAGCGTTGAGAACCTTTCCACCTTTGGCAGATGAATGAGAACATTTTTGTCAGCTGCACAATGAAGTCGAAATATCTGAGTGAAATAACACTTAGCGAGGCCCATCTTGACAGTGCAGAGGGACGTAAAAAAAACGTGTATTTTTATTTATTTTACTTCTGTTGTGTTTTACTTTTTCTCACAAGCGGCCCAGTGCAAGAGTTACACTGATGTTAGATTAAAGCTTAATTTGAATTCATTTGGGGGGGGGGGGGTGATTTAAACACAAATTTATTTATGAATATGCAAAGTGTGAGCATAATGTGGAAAAAAAATCCATAAAACTAGATTTTAAGACTGACTTCAGTGGTGAAAATTCCCTAATGATACTGAAATTAATCCAAATAACAAAAGCACCTGTCATGCAGTGAACCTGGGTTGTTGGTTGTTTTTTTTTATTCTTGAAGGGTCTGGAGTCGCGAGACTGTTGTACATTTGCCTTATCCAGTCTTGTGGACAATAAAGGCTGAATTAAAATGAAATGCTGAAGCTACACCACAATTAGTCCAAACAGTATCTCTCATGAGAAATCGTTACAGCGCTGATAAATATTTATACTGACTTTATTAGCTGAGGAGCTGTTAATGCAGCTAAAACCACGGTGTAGGAGTTTCTTGTCTCTGCCTCCCATTCTTACCTTTTGCCAGTGTCCTTTCTCTCCTTCCATACTCCTTTTTCTTTCACAAGCGCACATACACGACATGCAACACACACCCGCACAGTGAGGTGAGTGTGTGCAGCAGTGGGAGAGTGTGTTGGCCCTGTGATTCATTTCACACCCCACTGGTCTGAGACCTGTGACTGTGGCTCTGGCCTCTGTCTGTTCCTCACACCCTGAGAGAGTACAGGTGTCAGGGGACACATGCAGGAGAAACACACACACATATATTCATGCACATGCACAAACACACAGCATGACCTCTAGTTCTTCTTTTTTTTCCCTCCTTTTTACAAAACAAGGTTGAGAAGGTTGCTGAAATATTAAGCAGCAAGAATTGCATCAACACCACACTGGAGGTTACTTCAAAGATGAGGATATTCCAGAAAGATTCGCAGGCTTTCCTCAGAATATCCTCAATAATGCAGACTCTACTGAATCATGGCCATTGCATTTTAATTATTTACTCCATGCAGAATTAAATTATTGCATTGCTTCATCTTTGCATTAATCTGACCTTAAAACATACCTGTTATTGTTTTTTTTTGCTACACATATTCTACATTTTTAATATAATTTTACAGGATAAAGGCTCATACTAAACAGGCAAAATTTCATATAAGGGGGTCAGCATATCTAGGAGTAAACCTGTGAGTAAAAAAACTCAGGCTTCAGACTTCTGTAACCACTCAGCTATTTTTTTCCTTGGTTTTATTTTATGTCAATGCTTTATTATGGTCACCTCAGGCACCCCTCCCCTGCTGTTCAAACTCTGTTTGGAAAGAGCAGCCAATCAGAAGAAAGTTGGCATAAAGGGAGGGGGAAGGCTGCAGGATGAAACGAGCAGTTGCACCAAGGCCCAGTACAAATACAAAACAAAGACAAATAAGGATTGTTTTAAATTGTTAATCGTGCAAAGCTACTTTTTTAGAGTAACAATTAAAACATGGAGCTTGAAATGAACAGAATAGGTTCTTTTTAATCTTCTATCAGATTACTTTTTTTTATTTTAGAGACAGCTACAAACCAAATGAGAAAATAATATTTTTCATGCTATCAATTCCATATATAGGAGACAATGTTTTGCAACTAGCAAATTATTCCTCCTCACTTTCCATTCATGAGGCCAAGTTTACAATCTGCACATGCCCCAGTTAAATGCCTTTGAGGTCTATGTTGAGAATGTGTGCTGTATCCCCTGATGCCCTTCACCACAGTGGGAGCCAGGTTTGTGCGAGGAGGTGTGACCCAAAATGTCACCCACGTGACCGTGCGGCACCAGGTGGACAGGGTATGTGATGTCAACGCCAGGTGGGCTCCATTTCAATAATGCATCATGCCCAGCATTGGCAGGCGCACCACTTTGAAGTGTTCCAGAAACATCTGTAGCCTGAGTTTTTAATCACCTTCCCTGTACCTCCCTGCTTCCTATCGGTCCGTCTCCACTCTTTCACAACCTACACTCCCCCACCCCCCTACCCCCCTTTTCTGCACACAAATTAATGACAAGTTTTCTTAGCTTCTGTTTGAGTTTTTGCGATAGCGTTCATGTGCAAACGTGTTTATGTGCATATTTACATGCATTAACACACAGAGCCACCAAGCTGCAAAATCCAATCAGAAGGATAAACAAAATTCAGAAAGAGCTTCTTGTTTTCTGGATGTTTGCTGAATATTCAGTGAGGCAAGAATTATCAAAGAGTTGTGTTAGATAACAAAAATTTACCAACGGCCAAAAAGCGAGCGGCTGCAATTGCAGGCTCCAACACTCCACAGTATGCGCATACAAATAGTGTCTTCCCAAACAAATAAACAATTTTAAAGTGAAGATATATTTTTAAAAAAAAATTCTGGGAAAAGGTGAAGGACCTCTTTAACAGAAATTATTAGGCTGATCTTTAATCATTACATCTCTCTCTGTCAGCTATAGAGAAATGCAATGAAAGATGAGATGTGCCAGAGAGTAAAACACAGTGGGAGGGAGAGAGATGGATAGAGAGAGAGAGAGAGAGAGAGGTTTACTAAAAAGTGCAACATATTTGATGTGCGGCAAGAGTCCAATAACCTCTAGACGTGACAGGGAACCCAGACTGCATAATTACTTCACCATACTACCATGTAATGAATAGCTTTATAGTACAGTCTGACCAAATCAAAAGAGGGCCATAAACACATTAACTCCTACTGGATGTGTGCGCATACACAATCCCATGCCAACACACAAATTCACTCTCTTGTTGTAGTATAGTGTTTCCAGCCAGGAACAACTGCTACACACGCACAAACACATACGTGTGAACTTGCAGCCCTTCAGGGTTGTACAAACTGTTTATTGCCAGCTAGCTGCATGTCAGAAGCTGTTGGCTGCAATTCGACTGGCCAACATAGAGCGCTTGATTAATTAGAGTGTCATCCACATACAGAGACTATTAGTGATCATCTGCAAACATTACAAAAACTGGAGAGAAGAGAGATTAATGAAAGGGCAGTGAAGGTGAACCATAAACCAAGCACCCACGGGAAACAATACACACTGACTCTCCATGTCTCACATAGATCTCTGCCTGAGGACTTCTATAGTGAGGCTTTCATTTCCACCCCTTACGTGCAGGGCTGTGCACATATGCATCTTTTTGTCTGCTGAGTTTCACACAAAAAAAGATGAATAAAAGGATAAAAGTTAACAGAAGCGGGGTAACCATATATTCAAGAAAGGCTGATAGCTCTGAGAATAAAATAAGAAGGCTTGTTACAAGCTCGCAGCAGGATCACATTGCACAGTCACATGTACGTATCTGGGGGATGAAATCTCATAATTATCCAGACACTAGAGGACACTTGTGCACATCTCAGAGGCTGTAAGAAGACTTTAAAGTGTGGGACACATGAGCACTTGCCACTTCTGTATGCAAATGATTGGGATCTCACACACACACACACACACACACACACACACACACACACAGGCATATGTTCCACCATGCAGTATGTTCATGTACCATGATCAGTGGTCAGCTGGTGTTCATTTCAAATGTCACCACAGTATGTTAGTTGTGCACTGACATGCCTATGAGTGAAGCAGTGGAGGGAATACTCACCAGAGGGAATAAGCTTCCTCTCTCTCCCCCTCTCTCCTTTTCTCAGTGTTTCACAGTCACAGATCTGCAGTTCCACTGCCCCCTGTTGGTTAAAAAAAAATCCACATTCTTCGACTAACAACACTTCTTTAACAGCCACCTTCACAATATTCTAATAATAAGATAAAGAAATGCTGATTGCCCCCTCTTGAGTTATGACAATACACACTTTTATTCAGTTTTTTTCTTCCAGAAAAAATCTTGGCAGAGCATCCAGCACTCTGTCTTGGATTTTCTCGACTCTCTCACAGTCTCACACATTTCATCTCTCTCTCCACTGACATCATGAAATCACAACCGCACTCATCTGACCCAGTTTGCTTCTGTTTCTACTCTGTGGTGCCGCAGCCTTTAAACCCTGAACATTTCTGTTAACAGAGAACTATGTCAGAATAAAGATGTATTGCTCTTTCCTATTGTGACTCATAAAACAGAAGATTATATTCTTACATCAAACAGATGAGAAACCCTTGAACAAACCCTTTTTTCTTTTTCTTTTTTAGAATTAAATACAAAATTGAAACAGGAGCTGCGACTACTGTGGTTATCTTTGAAGGAATGAAGCAAAACCTTTGGGGTTTTTTAAGCACACAAATGCATGCATCTAGCTACTTGTGCATTTACAAACATGCACAAACACAAAGCAGGCATTTCCTCTTTAATCATAGCTTTTTGCCATTACGAAGAACGTAATTGCAGTATTAGAAGCAAACTGTTAGTAATCATGTAGAGGGTTTGGCTGTGGCGTTGGATAATTAGGTTGGCTGTGTGCGCCTCACTAATCACAGGGACATTTAATGGAAGCGTGGGGTGAAGGACTAAAACAACTACATCTAGCTGTAATAAATTTACTGATCATTGATTTAGCGTGCACAGTCCCTAGTCTCGCACACTGCCCGTTTGAGTTCAGAGCAACAACACATATAAGAACAAGTATGTTTTCGTCTGTGAATAAGATATCAGAAGCAATTATTAATTATCACTGTTTTTTCACAGTTTCTAATATGTAAGCTGGACCCATTAAAAGTGTCCATACACTTACTTAAAAGCATTTTTGGTTTTTGCACTTGCTGTTTCGACTCTTTATAAGATTCTTGTCAGAAACAGGGAAACAGACACTTTTAAACCCCTGGTGAGGTTGACGAGTCTCGACTTAAAGCAGCTGCTTGTGGAGCTGGCTGCACAGGTGACCTTTCTCTGTTAGCTGAGTAACCTTGAAAATGACTCACACACACATACTGAAGCAAGCTTCCCTCTCTAGCCAATTTGAAATCCGCTTCTGGCAATGTCATCCGCTCTAGCCTTGTGAACCTGGCTACGTGTGCCAGTTACATGATCTAATGGTTTTACCTAAAATAAAAACAAACTGCACCTCATGCATCATGTACATTGAATTCAGCCTGATTATTCATCACTCCCTAAGCCTGACTGACCTTTTCATAGTCAACTTTCTTACACTCAATAACAACTCAATTTTGTGCCCTATTCTTGTGGTACAATGCTCCTTCTACATGGGATGCCCAGCGTAGTGCATTAAACAGTGATGTACTAAATGATTTACATGTTTAAAAGCAAATATCCTAACATTATTATTAACTGCCCCATTTGGAGGAGATATTTAAACAGATATCTCAAGAGATCATGACACATCATTATGTCAACTGTCTTATAATAATTGAAAGAATAATAAAGGCAAAAGCTTACAGAGAGATAAAACAATTTGTACCTTTTTTCCCAACAGTGGGGGATTCAGTTCAAGATGCTGTGTTTGAAGGAAGCTTCATCTATTAACAAATCAGTGTGGTGACTATGATGCTACAATTTTATCCCTGCAAAGATCACATGTTCATCGTGTTGGGCCAAGACGCACAACAGTCAAACAACAGGTTTTGTTGCCTCTGTGCATCACCACAGTGGATTTTAAACATGATGCGATTGAAGTGGTGACTTTCAGCTTTAATTCAAGGGTTTTAGCAAAAAAAAAAAAATTACTGTTTAGGAATTACAGCCATTTTTATACATAATCCCCCATTTTAGAGGCTTAAAACTCTGAAATGACAGGTGTCTGACAAGCAGTTTCCCTCATTATTCCATGACATGTTAAGCAGACAAAAGATCTGGAGTTGATTCCAAGTGCTGAACTTGCATTTAGGAGCTTGATTTTCAGTTACTGAAGACAAAACTGAAGGCAGAGAGACCCACAAACAAGCAGCAACTGACAGAGGCTGCAGTACAGGCCTGACAGAGCACTTCAAGGGAGGAAATGCATGTGATGGTGGTCCATGGGTTTTAGATTTCAAGCAGTCATTGACTGCATAGGATTTTCATTAAAGTATTAAAAATACTTACACTATATTTAACATTATCTTAGTCTGTCCAGTCACTTTGGAGCCTCTGAAAATGGGGACTATAATATAGTCCCCTGTATAAAAATGGCTGTAACTCCTAAAACACTTATTGCAATACTTTTGTTAAACCCCTTGAATTAAAGCCGAAAGTCTGCACTTCAATCACATCGTGATTACTTGACTTAAAATCCACTGTGGTGGGGCACAGAGGGGAGGGTATAATCAGCTTACCAAAAGTAGGAAGATCTCTATACACATGTACTAAATGGTATTACAAAGAAAATAAAAGCAATTGTCATTAATATAACCACTTCCTCCACACACCCCCCACCCCCCCCAGTTCTATGATTTAAAAAAAGGGGGGGGCAGAGAGGTTAATCCAGAAATGACAGCTAGAATTTACTGTGTGTGTTCATGTGAAGAAGCGTTCTTGAAGAACATGAAGAGGGTCATGTTTCAAAGAATGTACAGAAGGCATGTGTATCACAGTGGAGGTGTACCAGCATAATGTTCTGTTGAACAACATCTTCTTGGCCAAGGTCGCATCACCTCTTTGTGGCAGCACCAGTAAAAGTGATTAGAAGAGGGTAAGCTTCCCCCTGCCCCCCCCCCCCAATAAATCTCTCTCTGGCTTTCACTGCTTTTAATTGCCTGCAGGTCAGGCTGCAGAGTTCAAGTGGCCCACACTTCTACAGAGAGCAGTAAAACCCTACCAATCATCCAATAAACAGAGGTGCCATTATATCAAATACTCACTTGCTTCTCGGTGTCTGCTCTTGTGCTACTTAGTGGAACAGAATTTGCAGATGTGCCATTTAAACATCTGTGCTTCAGTAAATACACTTTAATTATATATTTTTTAGTTACTGTAGGTACTGCTTCACAAAAAGTGATGTATCCCATTTGCAGTTAACATAACTAGTTTAAATTACCAGAGGGTAAATGTGTCAGCAGTAAAAGCATTGGTGATCACAGATATGTCTACCAATTGTTTTTTAGTTTTCACTGGAGTTGTATGTCAATAACATAAAATTGTCTGCATAATCTCTAAGAGATTATCATGGCAAATGGACTGGTTCTTAGATAGTGCTTTTCTGCTCTACTTGAGCACTCACAGCGCTTTATACGACACATCTTCAGTCACCCATTCACGTTCACATTCATACGAGCACTTTTTTCTACACTTCTACATCTAAATGCTTTCTATTCACACAGTGTAAGTGGTTTCTATTTCTATAAATCTTCCATTGTTTTAACAATCAGAAAAAGCATCCTGTTGCTTCTTCGTGTAGTGTGCTAAACATGCAGCACCTTTGATAGTAACTGAGCATTACAGTGACATTTAGCGTGCCTTCAAATATAGCAGTTTAGATCTGAGACTGTTCACATGACACAAGCAGCAAAAGCTTCAAAGTCACACTGCTATAACTTGCCACTTCCTTTGTCTTTGTGGGAGGGATAGAGTGAGGCTCAGGGTGCGGAATGGAGGTGGGCTGCAGAGATGGATGGAGAACAGGAAGGAGGCGACAGACGTGGGCGATGCAGGGGTGGCTCAGGCTGTCGGGAGCGGGCGATGGTGGCAGATGTATTAGCAGCGACATCTCCATCCCTGCTGACGCTGGACTCTTACTGTTTCACACACACACACAAACACATGTGTCTAAGTTGATTGAGACCAGCAGTTTGGCTCCACACCAGGCACAGAGGGTAATGACTGTCACCCTTTTTCTCCATCAGCCCCCTACCTCCATCATCACACACGCATAGTCACACATGTGCATACAGATACACAGGGTATAGCTACTGTTCTCTCGCCTACTTTCGCCTTTACTCTCCTCCTCTCTGAAATGTCAGGCTGGCAGGGGGTTGTGTGGGACTCCTCTGGAGAGCAATAAAAGCTGATTGGAGTTAAAACAGTTGGTCAGGCCTTCCCGCCCCAGCATCTGTTGGATTACAGTCAGCCAACCTGTCATCTGTGAAATGAAGGCTAGTACGGGCGGAGAGGGGAAAGGCCACAGGAGGGGACAGACAGACAGAACAAGAGATATAGAGGGATGTGTGGGACAGGATGAGAAAGACAGGGCTGCTTTAGTAAAGGCTGTGGTGAGAATGAATATGTGAAAAAGACTAATTTGGGCTCAGTTTACTGAAGAAAAGCAAAGAGAAACATGAGGAGATCCAAGACAAAAGCAGTGATTGGTGAGAGGTCAGATGGCGGGATGGACAGACAAATCTGACCTTTAGATGAATCACATTGTCTCTCCATCCTCATGTATCACTGCCTCTTAGCACTGGAGGGGACGAGCAATCCCTTTGACCCCCACCCCCCCCTTCTCTTTATTCCTCCATCTCACCCCTCTCTCTGTCACCCACTGCTGCACCCACCCATTGCCTCCACCTGCTACATCCCCCCTGAGGGAATCATTTTCACTCTAACAACTTCAATTAACCTTAACCATTCATGCACGCAAGACACACACACACACACACACACACCACCTAGACCAAGCCTGCACACATACATCTCTTTTCCAATATCAATCACAGGTGTTAAGGTCACTGGACTGGGAGACAGAAGTCTCACATAGCATCTCCAGTGACATATAAAAGAATGTGAGGCTACCTACTATAGTCTACCATGCATGTGCGTACACTGTCTTTGAACAGTCGTAAGTCCTATGAAACAATTAAAGATTTGAGAGCCACAGGAAATGTATTCAATTTCAGGCTTGAAATATAAAGTGACTGCCTTTTATTTTGTGCTCTCAGAAAAACTTTTGGAGGTCACAAGTAGAGCTGCCTCACGGTTACAGAAGACCAACATGGAAAACATTCAGACACAAAACACTATAGCTAATCAATATCTGCTTCACTGTGACTGAATAAAAGAGCAAATTAAAATATATATATATATATATATATATATATATATATATAAATAATCAGAGGTCCACTGGATCACTGTTTCTGAAGGAGGACTAAACTGCTGTATCCACACACAGTTCGCCGAGTTCAGTGAAAGCAAATCTGGATTTGATTGGTGGGCTTTCCAGCTGCACGGCAGTAAGCGGATTCTAAGGTCTCTGGTTTGGTATCAAAAGGAAGCTTGTGCTTGCAAACAGTTTGTGCTCCTCCAGGTGTGTACACGCATGTATGCGAAAGTGTCTTTGTGCATGCACAGAAAAACAGACTGGAAGGTGGCAGGTTAAATCCATGCAGTTGTTGTTGAAACCAGACTTGGCTGGTGTGCGAATGCCTGCAGGGGGGAATCTCATATCTGTGCTTCCACTCATTTTCATCATCATTTAACTGTTCTATAACAATGCCAGCCTGCTGTTTAAGCTGTGATGTCCAAAAACTAACAACTTCCAACATTGCAAATGAAGTGTTTTAATGTGTAATGATGGGAGAAAGGATGTCGTCAATCATAACAGTATACTTGGAGAATAATGATGTACCACATTGATTTAAAGCCCCTATTTATCCAGCTGGTTTGTAGCACTCATGCTTTCATTAATAACTTTGCAACTGCACAGATGAGAATACAGCTTGCCTAGTCATGGCTTCAATTAGCACCTGAGAAGAACCTTGAGACTAGGACTGATTTCACATCTGATCATAATAATATGCCCTATGAAGGGATTAAAACCGCAGGCTAAAAACAAAGTACACTCAATTAAATATACTTGTAAGACACGTGTAAATGTATGCACAGACACACAACCTTTAATCCTGCACTAAAACACAACCAATCACTCTACAAATGCCACATCCTTTCCCACACCCAGCAGAGATCTCCCTGGGCTTATCAGTGCATAATTGCTGTTGATTGGTGTATTATTGCTCTGGTTAATCTGCCTGTGGGTGGCTAATAAAGGAACTCCATCAGGGATGTTATCAGTCTTAGGCAGAAGGTGTGCGTGAAGCAAATTTGGAAGCAAGGAGAAGAAAGGAGAGCTGGGAGCGGGGAAGGAAGGGGAGATGCAAGGATGAGAACGGTGTGACTCGACTGTGAGAAGAAGGGGAAAGAAGAGTGAGAATGTTTGAGTCATGTCGAAATAAAGTGAAGGACAAATGAGCAAAGGAAAAATCATAAATTAGACTGTGTGTATCAGACGTAAAATGAGGTAGCAGCAGTAAGCTGGATGTTGTTCTGCCAGAGTTGTGAGCATCAAGTGGCTCCCCAGAGAATCCTTTTATGATTGATGTGCCCTTATTTCTCTGCCTCAGTTCTATTTCTAAACACAGGCTGGAGGAGGAAGAAGAGGCTGTAGTGAGGTGATTAGATTCCTCTCCATTACTGCGGATGGCTGTGACAGATATCACCCACAACAGACACCCCTCAGTCCCAACGCCCTGTGCAATAACAGTATGTTGGCAACTGACTCTGTGGTAAGAGAAGGGAAGCTAACATGACCAACTGGTGTCACTTTATTCCACCGGGGGGGGGGGGGTTCCAGCAGTGATTGAATTGGCACACACTCCAGAGCATTGAAAGTAGTGGTGCAAGATGCCCGCAAAGACAAGTAATTCAATAGCAAGGACAAAAAGAAGTTGCGTAGAGTACGGGAAAGTTTGGAGTATATATCGCTGCAGGCAAACCAAGAACATTAAACGCCAGGAGATGGAGCATGATTCCTCACACATCTAATGAAACTTCATCCGTTTTCAGCAGTGCCTTATACTGTCATTGCCATACACTGGAGCACCTAAACACAATGAAGTGTTAATTATTTTTCAAGTCACAGGCAGTGAGACTGATCTTGTTGAATGTCAACAGCTGGTACTACAGTTTAAGGAGAAGCAGCCTGGGGTTCTCGGGATAATTTGTTACGTCTGATTTGATACCACAGGGTATACCATTGTGCCGGAGTAGTTGATCTAAAATGTTTATCTAAAAACTGACTCATTTAGAAAAAAGGCTGGAGTTTGTTTTGATGCCTTTATGACAGCACCCCCTGCTGGTGAGATACTTGTATTGAGCTAGGATTGATAAATGGACATATGAAAGGTTATCAAAGAAGAACATCAGAGAAGGTGAAAACTGCAGTAAAACCTATGAGAAATTAATAAAGCAACTTCCAGCCATCCATCCTCTTCCAC
This sequence comes from Pterophyllum scalare, assembly GCA_024447675.2. Classification (NCBI taxonomy): domain Eukaryota; kingdom Metazoa; phylum Chordata; class Actinopteri; order Cichliformes; family Cichlidae; genus Pterophyllum; species Pterophyllum scalare. The sequence continues at coordinate 133,290 of JAMQGT020002208.1, read as the reverse complement.
TTATAAAATTCAAGGTCACAGGGGAGCTGGAGCCTATACCAGCTGTCACAGGGCAAGAAGCAGGGTACACCCTGGACAAGTTGCCAATCTGCTGCAGGGCTAACACAGAGAGACAGAAAGCCACTCACACCAATTAAGAATCGCCAATTAACCTAATTGCATCCATGTTTTTGAACTGTGGGAGGCAGCCAAATTACCCAGTGAAATTGCATGCAATAAACAGGGAAAATATGCAAAAATGTCACAGAAAAGGCCCAAGACTGGACTTTAACCCAAGACCTTCGTACTGTGAAGCAGTGCTAAACACCACACTGCCATTTACATCCATCTATTCATCTCCTTCTGCCTATTCAGGGCTGGGTCGTGGGGGCAGCAGTCTAAGGAGAAAAGTCCAAAGCTTCCTCTCCCCAGCCATCTCATCCAGGTTACCAGGGGGTGGGGTGGGGGCGCTGAGGCAGCGTGTCTCTCCAGCATGTCCTGGGTCTACCCCAGAGCCTCCTCCTTGTAGGACATGCCCAGAATACCTCGCCCAGGAGGCATCCTAGTCAGATGCTTAAATCAATTCAACTGGCTGTCTGGAGCTTGAAAAGGGTGACTGGACTTCTATTTTGTTTCTTGAACATGTTTCAGCTCTCATCCAAAAGGCTTCTTCAGTCCTCAACCCAAAAGGTGGCGAGACCCAGGTATTTAAACCGTCCCTGGGAGTGGTTGTGACTCACTATTGTTCATGTGTATGATCACATGCGCCAAGGTGTGAAAGGAGGCGTGGGTCATTACAATCAGTGGTTTCAGTTGAAACCAATTTGGGACGTCGCCCCATTGTATCAAGTGACCTACTGAGGTCACCTGAACAAAGGTGTGAATGGGGATTGAGGTGCCTGGGAAGGGAGCTCAGGATCGGACTGTAAGCGGGGAAAGTTGGTGACATAATCCTCCTCCTCTGTTCAATGATGGTTGTACTACATTGGAGAAACCAAACAGCCTCTCCACAAACAAATGGTACAACACAGGAGAGCCACCTCGACAGGACAAGACTCAGCAGTACATCTGCATCTAAAGGTGAAAGGGCACTCTTTTGAGGATGCCAACATTCACATTTTAGACCAGGAAAGTTTTGAAAGAGGAGTAAAAGAAGGCATCAATGTCCACTGTGAAAAATTCCCAAGGTGGCTGAGTGGTGTGATTCCCCCTACATTTGGAGAACACCCTTTGGTTCCCCCTGCAGATGATATCATCAACCTGCAACCTAGGATGTCCTGGTGCTATGTGCACTTATGGACACCCTTATGTTTGGACATGAGGGCATTTACTATCCTATCCATTAAAATCTAGCTATAACTGGATTTTATTAATTTATATAGTCTGTGTTATTCTTTCAAGCTTTTAACAATGTCCTCATTTATTAGACACCCATTTAATAGAAAACACAAAACCTCATGACACAGTTCTCTCAGCCAAATCACATGCAATGCATTGCTTCATGAATGCACAATTTGTCCAATACTGTCAATAAAACTGCTGCCATAAGATGGCGTCTGCTATCAGTCTGATATCAGTCTGATATTGAATGAGGTCAAATGCATCTGCATGCAATCTGTTTCTGATAATACAGCAATTGACTGTAATAAATTGTTGAAAAAAACATATATTTTGCTGTCTACATAGACAGAAATTCACATTTAACTATTACATTTGCATTCAGCAACCTTCCCGTTCTACAGGAATATAACTAGAAAACAACCAGCTGGCAGCCAGTTTAGTTCCCTTGAGTTATGCTCACTGACTCATTTAAACTGAGCAACATGTTGACAATCTGTCTTCATTTAGAAATTAGATCGCAATTATTTGCAGACCTTCAACGATCTCTCTGAGAATGACTGCAGTCAGTCCAAGTCAGACTGCAACTGTCTGCAGAGGTAGAAAGGTTGCCTCCTGTCGTGCGACCTGTGCAGTCACCTTGCGATCAAAAGTGGTTGGAAATGTGCAACACCCTCAATATCTGGGCAACAATGTAGTCACCACAAGTTGTAATCAGTTGCACACTGTGAAAAAATTAAACACAATCACCAGGCAGCTACCAATTTTTTTGTAGATGTAAGGAGGTTGCTGTCCTTTTTTACTCATGTGACTGAGCCATTAGCTTGCTCTGAATTAGGAGGTAGCCTTGACATGCTAAATGTGTCCAGTGTTGGATGGTTTTACAGTGAGCCAATTTAATGTAAGTTTGGCTAATGTTACCTCAGGATGGTGGTGAATGAGATGAGCCCCCAGAGTATTTTAATATATTAAATAAAATATCAATATTTCATCATACTGATACAATATCACCACCCAAATTATTGAAATACTATGCTGTATTTATTTAAGCACTTATTTGGTTCTAAGGGGGCCTAAGTGTGCCAAGAAATCCACACCCACACATTACACCAACACCACCAGACTGAATGATATAAGGCAGGATGGATTCATACTGTAAAGTTGTTTACGCCAGATTCTGACACTACCATCTGAATGTCAAAACTCATCAGATTAGGCAATGCTTACCCAATCTTCAATTGATCAATTTTAGTGAACCCACGCAAACTGTAGCCTTAATTTCCTGTTCTTAACTGAGAGGAGTGGCAGCCAGTGTGGCTTTCTGCTGCTGTACTTCAAGACTTGATGGGTGTTCTGAGATGTTCATCTGCATACCATGGTTGTAATGAGTGTTTATTTGCATTACTGTTGCTTTCCTATCAGTGTGAAGCAGTCTGGTTATTCTCCTCTGACCTCTGGTATCAATAAGGCATTTTTTCCCCAGAGAACTGCCGTTCACTGGATATTTTCTCTTTTACAGGCCATCCTCTGTAAACCCCAGAGATGGTTGCAAGGGAAAATTTCTGAAATACTCAGACCAGCCCATCTCGCACCAACAACCATGCCATGTTCAAAGTCACTTAAATCACTTTTCCTCCTCATTTAAATTCTCAGTTTAAACTTCAGTAGGTTGTCTAAGGATGCCTAAGTTATTATTATTATCTTTCAAGGGCAAGTAAGCCCGTACCATTGAAATCAGTCTCACATTTAACTAAAGTAGCTCTGATTTGACCTTCTTTGTTCATTTCTTTTGGTGTTTTTTTTCCCCCACATAGTTGAAACATATATTGAGAGCTGTGACCCAACAGGACATCGTGTTGCTGAAAGAGTCCTTACTGAAAGCTTCTGTTTTACAACAAAATTTTCAAGTTAGGTGAAGCATAAACAGCAGTCAACAGCAGTTTATCTGGAACCGGGTAGTCTGAGAGCAGACTTTTTGTGTGTCTGTGTGTGCCAGTGTAGGCCACTTGATGATTCAGAACAGTTTTTTTTTTTTTTTATAAAGAGGGTGGGGGTAGAGTTGCTATGTTGTAACTGCTACATAGTTCCCATATCTTTTGTCAGTTGAATCATATCTGAGTAAATAATTCCCCGATATGTAGCAGAAATGAGTGTTTTATTGCACAGGGTTGAGTAACTTGACCTGTTTTGAAATAACTCAAAGTGGACAGGAGGTGGCGCGAAAAACTGCTGGTCTGACAGTGTGACGACACAGTCACCGTTTCCTTTAAGTAACAAACACATGGTGGGTCTGTGCAGGGGGTATCCTCAAACTAAACAGGAACGTTTTCGACTTAATTTAACAGCCGAATGATATTTCTCTACAGTGACTTGCACACAACGTCTGACTCAAATTCCCTTATGATTAACGTCATAATATGCCCATTTACATCCGACAACTGAGCCGTGGTGGCAATGCTAAATTAAATTAAAGCCAATATCCGGGACGTTTTGTGTTGTGTAAGTGTGTATGACAGAACTGCAGAAGAAACCAGCGCTGAGGCTTTTTTTAAGTATTTAAGTCGGAACTATTTCTTCCATGTGCGGACTGTCACAGGCCCCGCTGTGGGTCTCTATACTTTTAGGTTACACGGCAGCCTGTGCATTAACCTATGATTTACAGACGGGAACGAACGCGTGCTTTTTAAAAACCAAGCTGTCTATATAAATGTATTTTAAGGGAGAAGCAGTGACACAGAGAACACTTTACCAGAAGGTACCGCATCCTGCCGTGGACGTGACTTACAACACGCCAAGTGGCCGCAGAACCATCCGAGCTCATTAATATGCAGGCACGTAACGTCTACGGAGGAGGCTGTCTTTAAATACAGGGAGACACCCCCGCGGTAGCAGCACTTCTGCTGAAGAGCGTTCAGTGAGGAGGCGACGACACATTCCAAGTCCTGTTTTCACCCGGTTCATTCAAACCTTCAAGGTAAGAAGAGGCGTCCGACTCTGACATTGCACAGCACATCACCCGCACCTGAGCTTCTCTGAAGGCTGGCGTCTGTTTCGTGGCTTTAATCTGTTTGGTTTTTTTTATTCCTTTTATTTTATATCTTAAACCGCGTCTTGCCGGTTGAGCATGGGGCGTGTCAGTAATGTTGATTGGTGTCAGCGGCAGTCAAAATCAATTAAGACTTGCGGCTTTATTGTCAGCGTCTGTCTTATTTTTATTAAGAGTTTTGTGAGTGAACAAGTCGAGCAGAGGTAACCGGTAGTCTCGGGCATACTGCGGGGCTATAATTACTTGTAGGCTGTTATGGACTATTTTATTTACTCAGGCTTATAAAATGTAAAACACAAATATCCCGACGCGTTCACGTTCAAAAACAACCTTTACTTGTTGCTTGTTTGTCCATCTGTGACTGCAGCACAGCGTTTTGTTGACGTAATATACGCAGTAGTTACGCATGCCTACTGCCGCCGGCGGCGACCATCTTCCAACAGTTATAAATATGCCTGCCACAGGAAATTCACTGCACTTTGATATGCTGGCACACCATAGGCGGTCGGTGTCTGTAGCTATGTTGTAGTTATCTTGTTGGTATTTTACGACGTTGCCAGACCAAGGTCAGAATGCTTATTCACCGTCCCTGCACGGCCTACATTGTCGGATTTATCAGATCGATGGCGTTCTTGCCACAGAGTTGTGGATAAATATTTGACAGTTGCATACTGTCAATAATAAATGACCGATGAATGCACGGTAGTAAAACTTTTCCAGAATGTACAATTAAAGAACCGGTTTGGAGAGACTCGTGTTCATGTCTTGGCACAGTGGTGGACAAGAGACGTGCAGCAGCATTGTAGCTGACACCCTGACCCTCAGCAGTGATACCCAATTCCCTGTATACCCTTTAATGGCCTGCTGGTAAATTAAGTAATCAATAGCAATCATAATGTTGGGGAAATCTGATATATGAGCAAAAACTTATTAAATATCCCATTATATTATTTCAGCCACTAGTAGTCATCCTTGTAATCTCGTTCAGGCACCAAGGAAGCAGTTTGGTTTGTAGAGCATATTTCAGCAGTAAACTGCTGTCCCATATAGAACATTAGTAATCCTGCAGGCTAACAAAGGCTCCTTTTTATTTTAAAAAAGGGGAACAAAAATCCCAACTGCATTTACTGCAGGACCAAGTGCTACCATATGTAGGTATGGATAAAGGATTTGGGGTAAAACTACTAAAATTCTGGCTTATCCTGCAGTTCCAAGCAGACTGTATATAAAATATGTAGATGGTCACCTTGATGTCAGTCTGGCATTCTGGGTGCAGCCATCTTGTTTTCCTAAAGTGAGCTGATGGGTGTCTGAGAGCTCAGACACTGCTTATTTGTATACTAGTGGATGCTCCATTCAGAAGTGTTCCACAACCCAATGAAGGGCCTTATTTAATTGAATATCATCTTACAGGCTGGAAAGTAGCTACTGAAGACCATAAACTAATTTAGAAAAGTTTACCGAGGACATAAATCAAGTGAGATGTAAGGCCACATTCACTGCTTCACTTATCAGTCTGATGCCACATAGCTTTTTTTTGTGTGTGTGTATACACTTTATGATACAAACTCACTTGAAGAGGTTTCAAATGACCCAGTAGATGTCATGGTACATTAATCTGGCCTTGTAGATGGCCATACGTGCTCATCTTCACATCACAGTGGAAAACGTGCTTAGTCATCCTGTGGTGCAGCCAGGAAAGTGTGTGTGTGAGACATCTGGGGATTGTCCCTGTTGCACGGAGTCAAGCTGCAGTACTCTGACAAGCAGTGGTTGCCACTGGAAGTGAAAAAAGACTCTTTGAAGCACCATCACTAGACTATTAATGTGTAAAGAGAATTTTATGAAAATGGCACACTTTCAGTTCTGTAATGATGCCATAAAAGGGAAATCCAAGTTTGACTCATTGTGGGATGTGAAATTACTCAGGGAAACTCTTGAGCTCACTAACCACAAATTCAAATTACTCCAGATTATTCATCTTAATTTCCTGTGTGCTTTCCACTCCCTCTTCTGTCTGTACCCCCCCCCTTCACTTCCTTTTGTCTTTACGCTTCACAGATGTCCACCAAGGAGAAGCTCATTGGTCATGTGATGAAGGAGGAGCCTGTTGGCAGCAGGTGCAAAGTGACTGTAGTGGGTGTCGGCATGGTGGGCATGGCCTCTGCTGTCAGTATACTGCTCAAGGTAAGGGGATCTGAGATTATCCCTCAAAGAACAAAAAAATTTAAGTGATCCAAAGTAAGAACATTGCTACAAGCGTTCTTTAGGGAATAAAAGTTTACGAAATGGACTTTGGACTAAGGTTGAGAATTCCACTGGAACAGACTGAGGTTGTGGTGATTGGCACAACAGATCACCAGATGTAACACTTCCTTTACCAGAAGTGATACACTGAGCTCTGTCCCTATGATAAATTTGCTGTAAGGTGTACATTGAGATATTGCAATGACCTATAATTTATAATTAGGACTTGTGTGACGAGTTGGCCCTGGTTGACGTGATGGAGGACAAGTTGAAGGGTGAGGCAATGGACCTGCAGCACGGATCCCTCTTCCTTAAGACGCACAAGATTGTAGCCGATAAGGGTGAGTCCAAAAACGGTAACTGTCATTCTTAAAATTACTAACACTGTTCTGTAGCTGCATCAAAATGCTTTTTTTTTTTTGTTCTTGTCAGACTACAGTGTGACAGCCAACTCCAAGGTAGTGGTGGTGACTGCAGGTGCCCGCCAGCAGGAGGGCGAAAGCCGTCTCAATCTGGTGCAACGCAATGTTAACATCTTTAAGTTTATCATCCCCAACATCGTCAAGTACAGCCCCAACTGCATCCTGATGGTGGTCTCCAACCCAGGTTAGACAGGAGCATGTGGCATGTATTATAGTGTTAACAATGGCTCAAGCAAACTAATGTCTTCCAATTCTGTACCCATCCAGTGGACATCCTGACCTACGTTGCCTGGAAACTGAGTGGCTTCCCCCGTCACCGTGTGATTGGCTCCGGCACTAACCTTGACTCTGCTCGTTTCCGCCACATCATGGGAGAGAAGCTCCACCTGCATCCTTCTAGCTGCCATGGCTGGATCATCGGAGAGCATGGAGACTCCAGCGGTGTGTAGTTCTTACTTAAAAATTAAATCTCTGGTGTATTTCACCAGCTGCTTTTAAATGTAGTGAGTAGCTACATGTGATATTTATACTGCCATAGTTTAATTTTCTGATTATTAATACCTCAATCTCCACACCCCATATATCTTATAGTGCCTGTGTGGAGTGGTGTGAATGTTGCTGGAGTTTCCCTTCAAGGCCTCAACCCAAACATGGGGACTGAGGGTGACAAAGAGAACTGGAAGGAAGTGCACAAGATGGTGGTTGATGGGTAAGTGTTGCAATCTAGTTGCAGGTAACCCACAATGAGCTTCAACACTGACTTACTCTCCAAACAAATACCATCTTGCACATCTAATATACAAAGCAGTGAACAATATACACAAGCCTGTCCAAATCTCTTTGGGGCCATAGTTATGACATGTCAATGGGGGTGGGGGAATCTTGGGTTTTAATGGCCAGAGGTTACTTGGTAACAGACACAAATCCCAATAAGCATAATGGAGTTGTCTTGCCTTCCTGAAGAATTTGACCAGGTTTGAGAGGCAAAGGCATACACTGCAAAAAATTAGATTCACTGGAGTCTCAGCCCATTCAAACCTACAGATTTGACATGTATATTATAAGTGTGCTATTCCCCATAAGCTGACACATTTGACTAGTGCTCATTCGCTCCCTTGAACTCCTGTGCCAAAGTGACATGTCTCGACGTTAGTCTGATCAGTGTCCATAATAACAGCGACCTGTTATCTGTATTGGCTTTTGTTTTAACGTTTCTGCAAGTTGCATGATGCAACAGTTTGCAGACAGGTTTATATTGCACTTTTATCAGGTAATCAGTAAGCTTGTATTGTAATAGCTGGGTCTTTAGTTCAGCCATGTACAGCACAATGTGTTCTTTGCCCCTATTTAAGACTTATCATTTCACACTTTATCTTTACAAAGATGAGAGAAATGCACATGTCTCAACAGAAGAATTGGCATCAGCCAAGGTGCACCTCTGAGTTCTCCAGTAGAGGGCTAATTTGTCTTCAGTTGGCTTTTAAAGGCAGTTCGACTGATTTGTTTAATATTTTTCTCTAGTTTATGGTGTCAAATTCATGTTTAAACATTGCAGCCATGGGTATTTGCATGCAATCACTGAATGACTACCATAAACATGTTCAAAGAAACATTAGATGATGCAGCTCATTTTATTGTCTGTGCTGCAGAGCCTATGAGGTTATCAAGCTGAAGGGCTACACTTCCTGGGCCATTGGGATGTCTGTGGCCGACCTAGTGGAAAGCATCATGAAGAATCTGCACAAGGTGCACCCCGTGTCTACACTTGTCAAGGTACATGAGACTTTTTTTCTTTTAAACTTCAAAAAAGGTATACGTTCTGCAGATGTTAAGCTGGCCTTGTAACAATATTTCCTTGCCTTTTACTGTATAGGGCATGCATGGAGTGAAGGAAGAAGTCTTCCTCAGCATCCCTTGTGTCCTGGGCAACAGTGGCTTGACAGATGTCATTCATATGACACTGAAGCCTGAGGAGGAGAAGCAGCTGGTGAAGAGTGCTGAGACCCTGTGGGATGTGCAGAAGGAGCTCACACTGTGAAGAGCGCTTCTCTGAATTCTCCAGTTGTCCGTAGAAATTACACCAAACAGTTGACTCCCTCCTAGTTTCCCCCTTGTGTACTCCATAGTAATGGTCAAATGTCACCTGTGAATATCTGAGTTAAAAAAGGAAAAAAAAAAAGGGCCAAGTGCTTATAATGAAACGACTCAAAGCTAGGTTTTACTTTAGATATTCACATTCAGGTGTCATTTTTCCTTTGCCTCCTCCAACCTGCCCTCAATACTCCACGACTGAATTTTTGGAAACTCTTACCTGTAGCCTTATAAGTCACCCTGTGTTGTAGAGTGCATATCCATTTGACGTTGTCTTTATGAAGTCCTGCAGTCCTTATGCATATATTCTGTGTACTGTATGTTACTGAGTACTGTTGCTGCTTTTTCTGCGCACTCCCAGGTCAGTTTGTATGCATTTTGTGGCCGTTAAAGTTATGTTTTCCACTTGGTAATCTCTGTTTTCTTCTTACTTGGAGTCGAACAGAGACATTCCATTCACTGAGGGCGGCTTCCTATCCACCAACACTAATACTGCTGCATATGTCACTGGGCCAAAATCTTGTGACACCAAAGTACCTTATATGATAGTGAAGCAGACTGCCATCTATTGCTTGGTCCTGAAACCTTCTTAAACAAACCTAACCACAAGTGCACTGACAAAAATAATTTGAAAGGAAAATTTTGTGGAGCAACAAAAAAATGTTAGTTTACATCTGATAGAACAAATTGTGTTGCTGCCATAATATCTTGGAGATAACAAATACAGTGGAAAAGGGTCAGGTTATGAATCATAAGACTGCTAGAGTCCACAAGGTGTTTGCTTGTGCATTTTAATGTCCTAATAAGATCTTTTTTTTTTTTTAACACTCCACCTGACTCTAGAAAAGAACCTATAAGGAAAACCTATATTTATAACTGTTAATACGCTAATATCTATTTATGTATTAATGTTACCATATTGAAAAGGATTTATCAATTTACTGGGAAACCTGTCATGGCAGCTGGATATTGGTTTGTTTGCAGCAACATCAAATACTGCCAGGATGATACAAGTCTGCCCTGTGCTCTTTCCTGTATTTGCCATTGAACTGAGGGAAACATCAGGTTGATGCTGACTCAGCAGCACTCAGTGCTCAGCTATGAGTATTAGGCTGATTACAAGGTTTTTATGCAAGAAACCAAAAATGACATGTCTATGCAAAACCGTTCACCTGTTTTAATACTGCTCTACCTCCCATTCTTAGGACCTTTTTGACTGATTCTGAACTTATCACAGCTGGTCATGGTGTTAAGTAAAATGATAAAAAGGCTGGCTTATATACAGCAACATTTTCTTACTGAACACTGAAAATGGTTCTACAATGTTAGCCATAAACAACCAGTGGGGACAATTATGGTCCATTATTTTGGCCTTCAATGTGCAGACTAGCCCAGCAAGCTTCTGATTAGTACACAAGCCACTCCAAACCACTGTCCTTTTCTGTACTGTAGTTGTACATGACTTACAAGCGACAGAGAAAATCCCTCAATCAATTATGAAAACTACATTAACATTGATGCATGACCAAATGGAGACGACCCATTAAATCAATTTATTTGTACTGATTTACATAAATCTACAGATATAAAAGAACAAGTGGCCTATGGTTAAACTGAGAAAAAAAAAACTATCATACAATTCAAAGTGCATTTAGTAAAAGGCTAAATTAAAGAAAAACAAACTTTACATGAGTTAAATTTCTGATTAGTACATTTGTTTATATTTTTGTACCCTCTGAACACCCAGCTTTAATCCCAAATCTTAACTTATGTTTACTTTAACCTTCTCAGCAGAACTAAGAATGAGTGGACAGCACAGGAAAAAGACAATGCAGAAATTCCTTTACAATTCAGTACTCTATGCCAAGACTGCCATCCACTTTAGAGACACTCTACAGAGTGAAACAAAAACTGTACATGACTGACTGTTTAAAATAGTCAGACTGGAGGGTAAAACAAGCAGCCGACACACTGAAGGAACCTCACACTTTCATAAGGAGATGCAAAAATGGAGAATTATGTAGTGTGGGCAAGTGGCATAAGAGCTCAAATTAAAGCTGAATGTCTGACCCAAACAAACCAGTTCAGGTTCATGGGTATCATCCCTTCAACTATGTAAAAAGTGATCTTTATAACTTCATGGCTACTGAAAATGACCCAAAACGTGAACTCCTACAGCAAAAATCCTGAGGCTGAACACTGCCCTTCCTGAAAAGTAATCCTGGGTATTTAAATCGAGGCTTATCTTTTCATTACAAAGGGAGTGATCATATGGGGCTCTCTACAAAGCTCCTCTCTTTTAGCCCCTACCATTTGTGCTTACTAGCCAAATGATGTTGTATGCCAAAGAGATTGCCAACAGAACCTGTGGGCTAATCTGTAGTGCAGCATACCGTACACCAGCGTGGTTAAAGAGGCATGGAAAAAGTCACATACAAAGCACACACACACAACAGAAAAACAGAACATTTTTAACAATACAGCAACAGATTTTTTTAATGTTAACACCAAATTTAAAGTTGACAGTGTTTTTTCTTAATATTGGGGTCACAAAAATAACACTGTCATGTCTGGGTCATGTCTTTACACAATGACCTCAGAGGAGTGTTTGGTTAGATCAGAATGCAAACGGCATCTAGCTACAACTATGGCTGCAATCTAACATTCAAAAGGGTAATTTTTCTCTGTTGTTGCTGTTCAAATTTTTGTCCCATAAGAATAAATTTAATACAGACTATAAAATAGAGCAGCTGGCTAATATATAAGATGTAATTAAAACAATACAGCAAGAGGAAGAGAAGAGAATAAGAGAGCATGAAGATATGAATGTTTCTAGGTAGTCCGTGTAGGTCAGTAGAGGTCACTCAGCCCAGCAGTCTTCCGGGCTTTTTGCATAAGCGCACGAAGCTGAAACTGCTTCCTGGACAGAAGGCGTACGTGCTGTAACAGAAGAGAATAAGAGCCAGTTAGGTTAAAAATCACAGAATGCTAATGTGTCTGTATTCTTGATTCTGTTATGCATATGCTAGCAGTTATTTTGATGTGGTTACCTTGAGAAAAACTTCCAGGTCTATGACGCCCCTGCGGAGGGCTTCTCCCAGGTAGAAGATTGTGTCTTCAATTGCATTCTCTTCAGCATACAGGTTCAGGATCTGTTTGTACAACGGAGCTGTGGGCACAATGACGTCATCAATGTCATTGTTCTCTGACTGGTTCTCCATTTTCTCCAAGGCCTCAGTCAGCTCCTCGTCTTTTCTCTTCAGCAGCTCAATGTTCCTGTCAACTTCAGTCTAGTGGAAACATGGCAATCACAAATATTTAACAAATCTCAAAAATGGCTGCTGTAAGAGGTAACTGTGGTGAATGAGATAACACAAAAACAAAGATTAACACTGAAAGTATTAGCATGTCTCACCACTTCCTGGTCCAGTCTTGAGATCATCTCTTCTAGTTTCTGATGTCCTTTCTTCAGGTCCTCTTCTGTTCGCTTCAGGGCATCCAACTCAGCCTGAGCTCTGTCCATCTCCTCCTTCATCCTCCAGCGCAACTTGTCACTCACAGCTGAAATCAGAGATGCACGGATGGTGTCCTCACCAATGGTGCCATCTCTGTTTGGGCCTTAGGAGGAAGAGATTATGACGTCATGTGAGACAGTGAACACAAACAGGAGAGCAGCTGGAAAAATGTACTCCTACATCTTGTTAGGCTTTCCTGTTAATGGACCATCAGATAGTATCAGCTAACTGTACAAATGACTAAATTATCATCATACATCAGGGTTTTCCCTCCACAGAGAAACTATCCATCCTCACATTACAGTTCTTCAGTAAGGAATTAAATGCAAAGCACATTCAAAATAGTATTACCTGTAGCTACAGTCACAGCAAAGAATCACCACAGAGAAATTTGACAACAAGGTTTAAATACAAACAAAAGGCCATTCGCTTGATGATTCAGCAGTGAAAACAGGGTTTCAAATCTCCATGAAATGAGGTTTGAATAATCTGGTAATTGAGAATGTATGGACTATTTATGGACCCCTTGTTTTTCATTGAAGCTCCTGCTCTTTTATGCTTCTTGGATAACATCTTCACGTTTAAATTTAACTTTTTAAAAATTACTTAATTACATAATTTTACACTTTTATTGAAAAAAATACAACCGCTGTAGATAACCATTCTAAACTTTAAGGCTGGTATTTTGGACTGGATTGTGGAACGCTTATATTTCATATACTTTATTAGTGTTTTATACTACCTGTACAAGAAAGTTCAAACACTAGCAAATTCCAGATTACATAATAGTAAATGTACTGGTATATGTCTTCAGAGTCAAGACCACCTTGTGTACAGTCTGGAGTCAGCACCACAAATGTCAGAGTTAAATCACCTACTAGGTGACCCCATTTCTTCTCCTTTAAGGTTCCCATCCTAAATATAGAGCTGTGTGCTTCTGAAGTTTAAGTTGTGGAGGTCATAAAGAAGCTATTCCTTTCCCTTCAGGTCCATCCCCCCCTTTGGCCTTTAACAGACCCCACTCTAGTTACACTAATGACCTTTCACTAGTGGATAGGCACGCCACTCAAGTTATTCATAATGTGAGAGTTTAAGTCAAAAGGTCAAGTGTCTGCAGTTTGGATTAACTAAACATCAAGCAGTGTTGTTTTATTAAGGATGAATAAAGTTATAGCTAAGAATTAAAACTCTTTATTGTTATGTTTATACAGAAAGGAGACAAGCGTAGACACGTACAGATAATTACAGTTTCCAAGTAAACATATTTGCGTCTCGTGCATCTGTGCAGTTTGAAATTATAATTTAGCACAGATTGCAACTATTTAACCAACATACCCAAAAGGAGAAAAAAAAAAAACATGCACGCAGATACTGAACGTAATACATACCCACTGTGGAAACTGGAGTCTGGGTGGGGTAGTGTGCAGGTCCAGCAGTGGCTGGGTAAGAGTTCCCCCTGGGTACTGGTAACCTGGGTAGCCTCTGAAAATAGTTACATGATCACTAAGCTAATGCTTTACATTTTCTATTTTGAAACATTTCAAGAACATATGTGTAACATTCATCCATAAATGTTAACTGAGCCAGTTGTGCAGTGTCCTTGTAATAAGAACAATTGCGTGACACAAGTCAGTGAATAAACTCCACATGTTGGAAACCATTTGTTGTGATACATACACTATGTATGAGTGTTAGCTGTGGGCAATGGCTGAGAAGGGCTTAGCAAAAATCTTACCCAGAGTTAGGATTTGGGCCATATGGTGAGACCGCAGGCATGCCAGGCATGTAGGAAGCTGTGGCAAAGAAAGAGAGTCAAACAACTAAATCTCAGGACACAAAGGTCAAAAGTTTATTTGATTTTTTTTTTTTGGCTCAAACACATAGAACACAAAGAGAGCATCAGCTTCAATAGTGTGTTGCAATGATATGTGAGCTCCATCTGGTGCCCAAAAAACTAAATGCACCGTTTAAAAAAGATAATAATAAGACATTTTTGTGAACAACAACAACAGCAGCAATATAAACTTACTAAACCACTGTCATTACAGAAATATCATAAATCTGTTCTTTAGACAACAGGTAATGTATAAAAATCAAACTGTTCAAAATTGCTCGATGAATCAATTTGAAGAAAAATTGGCTTTTTTTTTTTCCTTTAAAAAAAAAAGAAAAAACTGATTAGGACAGTTCCCAGTTCAGCTTTGTCGGCATTCTGGACACTGTAGGTTGTGGTTCTTAAGAATAGTGTTATTCTTTTATAGTAATTAAGTATATTGGGGATACATACAGAACATATATTCCAGGACTGGGCGATATGGACCAAAAGTAATATCTCAATATTTTTTAGCTGAATGGCGATATACGATATATATCTCAATATATTTTCTTCCCAAAAGGTATAAACAAAAAGGCACTTCTGAGTCAAAGCTACATGTCCCAAATGTCACACAGACATTTTTATTAACATTCAGCTATAGATATACATGAGAAATTACTCAAAAATAAACTATTGGCATATTTAAATAACAATGCTCCTCAAAATAAAGCTTTTTTCCTCTGTAAAAAGACTCACAGCTGTGCTATTAAAATGTAAATAGAAAAGATAGAGAACAAAAAAATAGCAAAAGGCTGACTTATTCTTTACAAAGCTTTACATCCAGGTACAGGCTCCTGTACATGACAGACTGACTGAACAAAATTCCATCTGCAGGATTTTAGCCATCTCAGTAAATCCACAGATATATCTGCTGACGTATCACAGCAACGGGCCCAGTCGCTCAATGCAGCGTCTGCAAGCGCACGAAAAAGACCCACTTCCGCTATTAAGGTCACGTGACTTACTGGTACAAACCAACTTCTGCTGTGTATGGCAGCGCCCTCTTACCTGCAGGCAGAGACTCTTGGGGTTCCGGGTGATGCCAAAGCGTACAGTGCGAACGGACGCAGTACGAAGGCTGTATCGACACAAAACACTGGCGACAGTCCTGAGGATTTCAGGTTACCAGTCTACTGATCTCGCGGGAAAAAAAGTCACCAGTGGGGTTTGACAAGCCAGCTAACATCTGGCGACAAAGTCGCTAAGTTAGCCAGCAGGGCCATGCAGTCGCCTCCTGCATGATCTGGCAGGCAAATGGCACTAAGTTCGTATACAGCTGCCATGCGGCTTGACTGAGCACTCGAAGCACTTATACAGGTGAAGCACAAAGAGGCGAGGCAGAGTGAAGCTGTGCAGAGGCAAACTGGAGAAGAGAAAGGCGAACTGGTGGAGCTACAAGTATGATTTTAACGCGACCTACACTACAGTATACCGATATAAACGATATTGTCTGCATCTTATATCGCGTATGAAAATATGTCTATTATTTTTTAAAACCTCGATATATCGCCCAGCCCTACTTTAGGTATTAAAAATGTCTAATTTCTGAACACTTAATGCAATTCTTTTGTTTACACCCCTTGAGAAACTTTAGATCCCCATGCTGCATACCCTGACAGTGGAAGTGGGAAATAAACTGCTGCCATTGCCACCACCATTAACATCACAGCCTCCAAGTGTGAAGCATCGAATGGAAGAAGCTAGGTCACTTCTACAAACTCACCCGAGGCTGTAACTTTGAGGATGATGGAGTGCCTGAAGCTCCTGATGTTCCTCGATCTGACGTGGCACTCATATGTTCCTGTATCGCTGAGGCTGACGTTCCTGAGAATCACAGAAACGTCTCCGTCCTTCATGGATGGATCTCTCAGCTCCACTCGACCTCTAAAGGACTCAAGCTGGTAGTTTACATATGCACGCTGGTTTCTGTAGAAGAACACGTAACGCTTTGACTTGAGCTCAGGCCTGTTCCACTCTATCAGGGTGATCTCTGCGTCTGTGGGACTCCGACACTGAAGAGTGGCGTCTTGTTGATCCCTCACTTCGACCTCTGTGTGATATAAAGAAAAATGCACTGTTTAATGAGAGAATCCAAATAATACTGCATTAAATATATAACACGAGCAGTATAATTAATGAGATAAAACGTTCATTAGGCGTGACATATTCATTCAAGAATAAAAAAGGCAAAACTTTCAGGTTTACAAATAAAACAGTAACACCACAGCGGGGCCGCAACGGTGGACAACAAACTTGTTGCTTCGATGCTTCCTTTGAACTCTGCAGCTCGGGTGTTTCACCCACATTAGCAGCACACACACACACACACACACACGTGCAGGAACCCAACAGAAGACCAACCTTTACACCCGTATTACACAATCTTTGCAAACTGTAATATATTTCACATAGAACATCGAATCTGCACAAATTCCCGGTTCTAACACTCATTATAAGTGACCTGATCCAATAAGTTCATCTCCTTGATCACTTCCTCCTGCCCACTGTAAACCCAGCTCCACGATGCATACTCACAGACCATCTGTTGCCCTCTTCTTAATAGTGACTCTGAGGTTTTCAACAAAAACACTGATAACACAACAGCAGCAGCTGTTTCACCTGCACACACACACACACACACACACACAGTGCAAAGAGTTATGTGTGGTTAAATCTAGCACAACCTTAATTGTGACACATCTCTAAGGTTTACTATGAAAGGGCTGAATTTATGGATATGCATTTGTGTTTACTTCTATGCTATAATATACTAAATATTGTAATACAAGGGCAGCACAGTGGTGCAGTGGTTAGCACTGCTGCCTCACAGTTAGAATAACATCTAGAAGGTCTGGGTTTGATCCCACCTCGGCCCAGGCCTCTCCCTCTCTCTGTGTGTGTGGAGTTTGCATGTTCTCCCCGTGTCTGCGTGGGCTTCCTCCCACAGTCCAAAGACATGCACTCACTGGGGTTAGGTTAACTGGCTACATAGGTGTGGATGTTGTTTGTGTCTCTGTGTTGGCCCTGCGACAGGCTGGTGACCTGTACAGGTGTACCCTGCTTACTCCCCTCTGACAGCTGGGATAGGCTCCAGCCTAACCAGCGCAAGATATGCGTCTATAGCCGGGGACAATAACAGAAACAACAACGACTCCATGTTATTGTAACACAATATGTGTGTGTTTAGAAACACCGCTGCAGCACGTTCATTGATAGAACCTGGTCAGAGCTCGCTGGGTCGCTTACAGATACGCAAACTGCGGAGACTCAAACTTTCACTTTTCCTACTGTTCGCCTTCACTGCCGACATCTTGGATTATTAACTCCGGTGGCCTTACAACTTCTCGGGTTGGAGCGTCGCTCCACATGAAAACTCGCAAATTCCCGCTTTATCTGGAATGCACTAGTTTGCCCAACGATGTCAGAGAAACTCTACGTCCACGCTATGTTAAACACACACCGAGTAACCGGTTGGGTTGAAGAGCAGCTTCTCGCTCAGAAAGAAAGGCCGAAGCAAAGAAATGGTGCATTATGGGACGTCTAACGATCCTGTAGGCGCACAGCCGCGCCCCATCCACCGACTCACCTTCTAATGGAGGAGCCGGAGAGGACACACACTGAGAGAAAAGGATTGTAGCCGCAATAACAACACCGACGATCAACATAACTAAGCACGGCAGCAGCGGAGGTCAATGACGACGATGACGTAGAAGGGGGCGTTCCCAAGGAGCCGCTTGACAAAATCACGTGACTGCCCCAAGTGAGGTTCACAAGGTAATGAACTGTGAATACCCCGTCTGTAAAATGATATTTATCAGCTTTACTTATAACAAATATACTTTATAAATATATATACTCATATATATATATGAGTGAGAGAGAGAGTGCATATAAAAATTATAAAAGTATATAGAGCGGACACGTTTTTAGGCTTTTATTTTATGTCACATATTACAGCTGATGTGATCAGCTTAATCACAAACAAAAAAAAAGTATAAAAAAGTTTCCGAGGCTCACAAGATCAGCTTAAAGAAATACGTAAAGACAGAGAAATTATGAGACCGATAACACAAAATCTTAAGGACCAGCTGAGTTTGCTCCAGGAGGGAAAGATATTGGCTGAGGAATGTGAAACTGCTGAGTCTGAAGAAATGGAGGATCCTTTTGCAAAACTGCCTCCTAACGTGGTTCAAAAGAGTGGATCGTGGTTTCACGGTGCCAAACACCTGCTGAAAGTAGGTTTGGGTCTTGCCACGACAAGCCATCTAATTCCTAAAGCAACCTCAACGTTTTACAGCTGCAGTGCAGGTACCAGCTATTCTCTATGGGACTGCTCCTACAATCTCCTCGAGCCCTACTGCAACTTTAAACATGGACCAGTCCAGAGAGCCTTATGTTGCTTATATTACACAAGTGAAAGTAGATGTGTGTGTGTGTGTGTGTGTGTGTGTGTGTGTGTGTGTGTGTGTATCCCCCCCCCCCAACCGGTCACAGCAAGATGGGTGCCCCTACTTGAGCCTGGTTCCGCTGCAGATTGCACCTGTTAAAGGAAGTTTTTCCATCCCACTGTTGCCTTGTGCATGCTCATAGGGGGGTCATTTGATTGCTGTGGTACAATACCAGTCAAAAGTTTGGAGACACTCATCCATTCATATGAATGGGTAAATTGGGTGTCCAACTTTTTGACTGGTATTGTATAGGATTTAATTTAATTGGCTTGAAAAACTGAAGAACTCTGGTTCTCAGAACAGGCAATTAAAGTTGCCGTGCATGAAACTTAAACAAAGTATGTGCATTTTCCAGTAACTGATAAACATGATCTTAATCCATATTTCTGCACTCATCATTTATTAGAGTCCATTCATTGGCTACAAGTTTGGCTCCAAACTCATTGTGAGCTTTTTAAAGGTTCCTGAAGAATTCTTGCAAAGGCATGTGCGTCTCAGAAGTGATGCTCAGTGGTCACTGCTATAGTGTTGGCAAAGTCTTCAGCCAATCTCTGCTCAGCCTGGGCGGGTGGGGATGCTGCCACAGAGAGGAGGTCAAAGGAGGTAATCAGACATTTGGAATGAAACAAAATCATCAACCAGTAAATGATAGAGAAGAGTCAGAGTGTCACCTGTGCCTCTGTGTCGATATAAAGACACCATGATGAGAGTGCAAATGAAGTACGGACAGAACACCACCAGGTGATAGACAACTCTGGACACAAAGTGGAGGGAGGTGGGGTCAGGAGGTGAGGCTGAGGACGGGTGTGGGGTTGTGGTTACAGGTCTGTCTGTAGAGAGAACCCCACCTGGTCAGGTGAGTTTGTAGATGAAGTAAGAGGTGAAATCAGAGTGAAGCTCCTCACCTGTGACAGTGATCCAGCTGGATGGAGACTCTCCATGACCGCTGATGTCACACTTGTAGAGCCCTTCATCAGACCTGGAAACATGCTGGATGGTCATGTGACCTGTAGGCTGCATCCTGATGAGGGAGCCATCTTTATAGAAATCAGCTGGGAGGTTGGAGAGAGTGGTCCTTGTTTTACAGAGCAGAGTGACGTCATCTCCCTCCATCACAGGGAGGACAGGACTCTGCAGGATCACTGATCCACCTCAACACAGAGACAAACTACAGCATTTCATCCATTTACACACAGCTTCATCAACACTAACTCCACACACTCAGCTTACCAGTGACTGTGAGCTGAACCATGTTACTGATGGCACCCTCTCTGGACTCACACCAGTAAACTCCACTGTCCCATGAGAGGACACTGCTGATGTTACAGGAAGAACCAGCTGATGCTCCCCACTCCTCACACTCAGCTCTGGTTTCCATGCTCGTGTTCCTCCTCAGAGTCCATCCAGCAGAGCTGTCATCCTCCTCGCAGCTCAGAGATACAGAGTCCCCATCAAACAGCTGAGAGCTGCTGGGACTCACAGTCAGACGAGCTGTGAGGTGGATGTATATTAAGTACATCTATATTATACTTTCCTTTCATATTCTGCAAAACCAGGCATCACACCCACTCAGGAGTGAAGCAACAAGTCTGTTGATCTTTGTCTGATACCTTTACGATGGTCAAACTTTAACATACTTTCATATTTATGAGGGTCAGTAAACCTAAACCAAAAGGTGAAATTAATTTCAGCTTGAAGCTGTGACAGAGGAAGGTCACTGACCTTGGTTCATCGTGCAGCTCAGCAGTGAGATCAGAGCTAAAGAGAAACGACAGGTTAGTTTAAAGATTTTACATTCACTGAGAGAGGAAACAAAACTAATCATTTCCACAGAAGTCAGTGGTTTGTTTGAGCTGCAAACGGATGCAGAATGAGCACAGAAAACAGGAAGCGGTTTTTCTTATTTGTCTTCTACGCAAACTGGACATTTGTCCCAGGGGAACAACAGAAACAGCATCTTTAGATCTTTTTGAAGACCAAAAAATTACAGCGTACTTACAGACCATCCATAGAAGAAATGTTTTTCCCATCGTGCCTTTTGCTGTTATTAAACCAACTCTTCTTGTAGCAGTTCAGACACATCGAGTAAGACCCTCCTCCTCCTTCCTTTGTTACAGGGTGTATGTTCTGTGGTTCCCCCCCCCCATATTCATTGTGAGAAACGTTTCTGTAGTTGCAATACGTCAGTAACAACTTTAAAATGAGGCAGAACATCTAAAAATTAAGGGACATGAACAAAAAAAACCACGCATTATGTATTTTAATACATATTAATAATTACAATAATACATAACACATGTTTTAAAATCAGGGTATACACAGATGTAGATGCCACTACAAACACATTATTTTACAGAATATGATGGATTACTGCAGATTGAACATAATATAAAGTATTTAAAATGGCCACCTTATGTAGGAGGAGTGTGTGTGTGTGTGTGTGTGTGTGTGTGTGTGGGTATAAGAGTGGATAAAGGTGCACACAGGTGGACTACATCCTATGCAGAAGGTGCAATCTAAAAGAGGCTGCAAGGTGGCATCAAGTAAGGCTGCAACCAGGCAGCATCTGATGGTAGGATGTAGGATGACTCTGGACATCAAGAAGAGTCTCTGGAGCTTGAAAAAAAAAACACCTTCTGGTTTGAAAGGTTAAATGTCTTAATGACTTAAAGAAGTCCAGTCACCTTTTTTCAAGCTTCAGACACTACCCTGACCTGGCATCTTGACACGAAGAAGAGGAACTGAGTGGAAGTTGAAGAAGGAAGCATGCTGCACAGAGTTTAAGAAGGAATCTGAGGAAGACAGGCTCTGGGTTGTAGGGAAGATGACTGGGAAGGTGCAGCTTTAGTGTTGAGAGGAACTACCAAGATGATGTTTGGTGTATTGTTTGGACAGAGGAAAGGAGACAAGGAGACTTGGTGATGGAATGAAAAGTGCAGGAAAGTATTCAAAGGAAGAGGTTACTGGGAGGCTAGGTGCAGAGCAACGACAGAGGTGGCAAAGGAAAAGGCTTAGCATGAGTTGCATGTGAGGCTGGACGCTGAGGAAGGAGAACTGTACTGGTATCGACTGGCTAGGCAGAGAGATCCAACTGGAAAGGACGTGCAGCAGGTTACGCAGTGAAGAGAGTGTATTGAGATTGACAGATGGAGACAAGCTGTTGCATAAGGACGTGCAGAGGATCAGTAAGGAGGAAGTGAGGGAAGCTATAACAAAGATAAAGAGCGGAAAGGAAAGTTGGTCCAGGTGACATACCTGCTGAGGTTTGGAGATGGCTATGAGAGAGGGCAGTGGACTTTTTATCCAGACTATTTAACACAATCTTGGAGAGCCAGAGGAATGGGGAGGAAGTGCACTGGATACCAATTTAGAAGAACAAGGGAGCTGTAGGAACTACAGAGGGACAAATCTGACAAAGCTATGAGAAAGAAATGTTGAAGCTGGGTTAAGAAAATGATCAGTGAGCAGCAGTATGGCTCCATGCCGAGAAAGATGGCACCACAGATGTGATGTTTGCTGTGAGAGTGTTGGTGGAGAAGTACAGAGGAGGTCAGAAACAGCTGCACTGTGTCTTTGTGTATCTAGAGAAAGTAGATGGCGGGGTTTCCAAGACAGGAACTGTGGCCCTGCATGAGGAACCAGGACCGGAAGAGAAGTATGTGAGGGTGGTGCGAGTGGGTGAAAGTCAGTAGAAGCAAGACAGAATGCATGTGTGTGAACGAGAGTGAGACAAGTGTGAGAGTGAAGGAGCAGGGGTAGGAAAGGCAGATGAGTTTAAATATATGAGATCAAACATCCAAAGCAAGGAGAGGTGAAGAAGAGAGTGCAGTCAGGGTGGAATGGGTGGAGATGAGTGTCAGTTTGGGTGAACAGACCAAGCAGCACAATCAGCTGGCAGAGCAGATGTGTGTGCAGATGTGATCAGCACTAATTTATGCAATCTGAAGTTGTGGTTTAACCTGCTGTACTGGGATTAAGTCTTTATTTTCAAGTGCAACTAGGTGACATCACAATAGGTCACTGCACCACACCACAACCACACCGTCTTATCGAAGCACAATCAGGAGTGCTGACATCCGTTTGCATTTCTGCAGGAAAAAAAGGATGTTTGCAATAGCTACATATGCTTTAGCTAACAGGTGTTTTAAATAATAATAATCAATCTCACTTTACTCTAGAGACAGTGATAAAATTGGGGGTTTCTTTAAACCTGAAATTAGAAGCTTTTCCTTTACTGTTATCTGCTATTTTTATTCAAGTGAAAGCACAGGCTGAGTTTCACTTGTTGTGCATTGTGTGTAACTTAAATCTGTTGGACTGATCTGACTTATAAAGTTAATAAAAAATAAAAGTTAATTAAAGAGCACACATGCTTTTAAATCCGTCCTTTGCATATATAAATCATTCACTTGTGGTCTGTATAAAGTAGAACTGCAATGCTTTGGTCTGAATTCCTGGTTACTGTAGCTCCACAGACCCCTCTTTAGCCCCTGTTCTGAGGCGGTCTCTTTAAATGCGAATGAGACGTTTCACGCCCCGCCCCCCTCCAGGTGGCAGAGGGGTCCACGCCACCGCGTTCAGCCATTTTTGTAGTTTGATAGCAACGATGCGATTAGCTACCAGTAGAGAAACTTTTTATTCCCAAATTTATTAAAGATGTAAACAATGGAAGACTTATCCATCCAGCCTTACATGCTCGAGCCAGAGTCTGACCCAGAGCAGGAGAATGAAGACGACAAACCTGCAGAACCACGCCTTCAAAAAAAAAAATCTAAAAGAGGCTGCAAGGTGGCATCAAGTAAGGCTGCAACCAGGCAGCATCTGATGGTAGGATGTAGGATGACTCTGGACATCAAGAAGAGTCTCTGGAGCTTGAAAAAAAAAACACCTTCTGGTTTGAAAGGTTAAATGTCTTAATGACTTAAAGAAGTCCAGTCACCTTTTTTCAAGCTTCAGACACTACCCTGACCTGGCATCTTGACACGAAGAAGAGGAACTGAGTGAAAGTTGAAGAAGGAAGCATGCTGCACAGAGTTTAAGAAGGAATCTGAGGAAGACAGGCTCTGGGTTGTAGGGAAGATGACTGGGAAGGTGCAGCTTTAGTGTTGAGAGGAACTACCAAGATGATGTTTGGTGTATTGTTTGGACAGAGGAAAGGAGACAAGGAGACTTGGTGATGGAATGAAAAGTGCAGGAAAGTATTCAAAGGAAGAGGTTACTGGGAGGCTAGGTGCAGAGCAACGACAGAGGTGGCAAAGGAAAAGGCTTAGCATGAGTTGCATGTGAGGCTGGACGCTGAGGAAGGAGAACTGTACTGGTATCGACTGGCTAGGCAGAGAGATCCAACTGGAAAGGACGTGCAGCAGGTTACGCAGTGAAGAGAGTGTATTGAGATTGACAGATGGAGACAAGCTGTTGCATAAGGACGTGCAGAGGATCAGTAAGGAGGAAGTGAGGGAAGCTATAACAAAGATAAAGAGCGGAAAGGAAAGTTGGTCCAGGTGACATACCTGCTGAGGTTTGGAGATGGCTATGAGAGAGGGCAGTGGACTTTTTATCCAGACTATTTAACACAATCTTGGAGAGCCAGAGGAATGGGGAGGAAGTGCACTGGATACCAATTTAGAAGAACAAGGGAGCTGTAGGAACTACAGAGGGACAAATCTGACGAAGCTATGAGAAAGAAATGTTGAAGCTGGGTTAAGAAAATGATCAGTGAGCAGCAGTATGGCTCCATGCCGAGAAAGATGGCACCACAGATGTGATGTTTGCTGTGAGAGTGTTGGTGGAGAAGTACAGAGGAGGTCAGAAACAGCTGCACTGTGTCTTTGTGTATCTAGAGAAAGTAGATGGCGGGGTTTCCAAGACAGGAACTGTGGCCCTGCATGAGGAACCAGGACCGGAAGAGAAGTATGTGAGGGTGGTGCGAGTGGGTGAAAGTCAGTAGAAGCAAGACAGAATGCATGTGTGTGAATGAGAGTGAGACAAGTGTGAGAGTGAAGGAGCAGGGGTAGGAAAGGCAGATGAGTTTAAATATATGAGATCAAACATCCAAAGCAAGGAGAGGTGAAGAAGAGAGTGCAGTCAGGGTGGAATGGGTGGAGATGAGTGTCAGTTTGGGTGAACAGACCAAGCAGCACAATCAGCTGGCAGAGCAGATGTGTGTGCAGATGTGATCAGCACTAATTTATGCAATCTGAAGTTGTGGTTTAACCTGCTGTACTGGGATTAAGTCTTTATTTTCAAGTGCAACTAGGTGACATCACAATAGGTCACTGCACCACACCACAACCACACCGTCTTATCGAAGCACAATCAGGAGTCCTGACATCCGTTTGCATTTCTGCAGGAAAAAAAGGATGTTTGCAATAGCTACATATGCTTTAGCTAACAGGTGTTTTAAATAATAATAATCAATCTCACTTTACTCTAGAGACAGTGATAAAATTGGGGGTTTTCTTTAAACCTGAAATTAGAAGCTTTTCCTTTACTGTTATCTGCTATTTTTATTCAAGTGAAAGCACAGGCTGAGTTTCACTTGTTGTGCATTGTGTGTAACTTAAATCTGTTGGACTGATCTGACTTATAAAGTTAATAAAAAATAAAAGTTAATTAAAGAGCACACATGCTTTTAAATCCGTCCTTTGCATATATAAATCATTCACTTGTGGTCTGTATAAAGTAGAACTGCAATGCTTTGGTCTGAATTCCTGGTTACTGTAGCTCCACAGACCCCTCTTTAGCCCCTGTTCTGAGGCGGTCTCTTTAAATGCGAATGAGACGTTTCACGCCCCGCCCCCCTCCAGGTGGCAGAGGGGTCCACGCCACCGCGTTCAGCCATTTTTGTAGTTTGATAGCAGCGATGCGATTAGCTACCAGTAGAGAAACTTTTTATTCCCAAATTTATTAAAGATGTAAACAATGGAAGACTTATCCATCCAGCCTTACATGCTCGAGCCAGAGTCTGACCCAGAGCAGGAGAATGAAGACGACAAACCTGCAGAACCACGCCTTCAAAAATGACAGTTTCGCGAAATCGGTGAGCCGGAAGTCTGTGTCCTTGTTTAGCAGTTCCACGGCAAATACTGTGACGTAAGAGGCAAGAAAACATGACAGGGAATAGAGAAAACTTAACAGACTGAAAAATATGACCCAGAAAGAATATAAACATATCTATGCAGCACCGGGACAAACTGCATCTATATTTCCTGCACTGCTACACACTCAAAGTAATTCTTTTACCAGCTATCAATTAGTATGAATGAGTAAGTGTGTCCAAACTTCAGACTTGTACTGTATACATAAAACATATTAAGCAAGTCGATTTGAATGTGCTGCAGCCTTCTATCCAGCAGATGGAGACACTCAATGAATAACAAATATCTCCCTACATAGGTACGAGTTAGCATGACCCTGCTTTTTTTAACACTCCATACAGATCAACAAAAATCAGCAGCCACACAAGCTTTGTGTGCAGTTTGGATCACAGTGTGTCTGCTAGCTAAAGGTGCAATGTCTTTATTTGGGGGAAACATGAATGTGTGAGAACTTTACTCTCACAACTGAAGGAAGACGTGAGAAACGTCAGCAAGGGACGTTTGATTACGTGAAAATTTAAAGCTCATATGTCATGGCATACAACTGTATACCTTTGTTTTTTAAAAAACATGAGCTGAGGTTTTCTGGTTATTTCATGCTGTAAAATATCTGACAGCACATTAAGTGATGAGGGGAAGGCTAAAGTGGTTAGTTAGTAGTGCTGTGATACGGTTTATGGAGCTTGTTCTGCTAATTATCTACATCACAAATAGACTTAAAAAACAAACAAATCAAAAGAAAACAACCTAGTAGTTGTGCACATCAAACTTTACTAGCAAAGAGTTGCAAATTAAAGAGTTTTGCTGTGAGAGGGAGAGAAATGTTTGACTCTGCAATAAAACAACAATTTAATTTGATAAATTCTCGTAACAGTTTGTAAACACCAAAGTTTGATACACTGGCTTCATTAAAAACAATTGCTGACTAAACGTGCTGACTCTTAAGAGAGTACTTAATGTGTCCTAGTACCTACTCTAGTACCTACTCTTGTCAGCTCAGGGTTTTCCTTTAGCTGGTAGAACTTTGTACCATGTACTTTTTTTAGTACCTAGTCAGTGTTCTAAATGCACAGAGTCAATCCAAAAAATGTGATGCCAACTGAACGCATGTCACTGATTGGCCAGGCTGTGATGTCACTAGATGAGACACGAAAGCGACTTCTTCACAAGAATCAAACGTGCCGTTTTTGAAACCCGGCAACGAGGGAAATGTCTGCACACTAACCACCAAGACATCTTTGTGATTCATGAATGGATTGTCGTTAATGTGTAGTTGTGCGTGGAGTTTGCGTAGATCGTAGATATTGGAAGTGAAGAGACGGGGCTTTAGCGCTAAACTCATCCAACTTACGCGATCATGTTTAATTGGGAATGTATTACAGTGGTACTAAATTTTTCACCAGAGGCAGCCGAAAATCTGACTTGTATGATCCGAATTAGGTGATGATTTTGTCGGTGACATTTCTTTAGGGTCTCCATGCTCCTTTTGGCCGAAGATTCAAACCCAATTAAACCCAAAATATCAAAAACTCAGTGGGACGAGCAGGTTCAAGTGTTCAAGTTCACTTTAAAGAGTATGTGGTTTTAGGGAATTTATCAGGGATCTACACACAAAACGTATTCTCCAAAGCAGTGCGGTCATGGAATACAATCTGGAATCACAATTAATCTGCTCTCTGCCTCTCTATTTAATTTATTTGATTCTTCGACCCACTGCTTCAGTCACTACGTAATGTATAAGCTGCTAAGTTACTATTCAGTTAGTACTAATTTAATTTAATTTAATGATTTGTTTGATTCCCTTTTTTAAGTAATCAATTGATTGATTCACTATATAATAATTTGATTGATTTTACTTTCATTCTGCAGCTGCAGAAGACTCATCTCCATTCTTACTGTGTTTGTCTTCATGTTCTTTGTAGATCAAAAAATAACCAAAAAAATATAAACACAAAAACACTAAAAGCTGAAAGATGTGCTATCAGTCCTGTGTGCCCTCTTCTCTCTCCATCCTCCTTCCCTCCATCCTCCTCCCTCCACTCTGAGGTTCCTCCTGATGGACCTGCAGGTAGAAAGAGGTGTGAGGTGTCAGCTGTCAGGTAGGTGATGAGTGAAGAACAGAACAGAATCCATTTCCTCTTCAAACTGCTGTCAGACATTATCTACTGCACTCTGATGACATCACTCAGACCAGCTGCTTTCTACAAAGTCTCATCAACAACATCTTTAGAAACAAACATCAACAACCAGGAAGCAGCTTCACCTCTGATCACAGACACACTGAACTCTGCTCACTCACCTGGAGGAAGCTAGGAAATCAGGAAACCTTGTTTACACCTACACTGATCAATACTTCATATTAAGGATAATGGGTTCTGTCACACATTAAGACAGCAACCAGCTCATAAACTCAGTCACTTCAGCTCTCACCAAAGAAGGAAGGAAGGAGGAATTCTGTGTTACTGAAAATATGTGAACCATGCCACCCTGAGGACGCCTGATACCTTCAGATCTCAGATCAGCAGGTCGGGCCTCTTTAGTACTTGGATGAGAAGCACAGAACCCATTTTGTGATGCTTGTATGTGTTCGTGTTGCGTCCCCCACAGAGGATGAGAGACCGTAACTTAATCTCAGGACAGCCGTCAGAAGGATGGAGCTGGTGGGCTTACCTGTAATATTACAGGTACCAGTGGCCACTTTTGGGACTGCAACACAGAAAATCCCTGCAGCACTGACTGCTCACAGAACACTTCCAAATATATATATAAAAAAAAAAATCAACAAACTTGGTATCATGCAATTTATTTTATGGAGAGTTTACATTTGTAAAGCTTTCAAAGCAACTTTTATGATATAAAGTTTGTGGGTCAGCGAGCAGAAAGCCTGATGAGCATGTGCAGGATGCTGGACGCTGTGGAAACAAGCCCAGAAACAAGGAAGCAGTGTTCACCTGTACAGTGTGTGTGCTACAAGGCAGCCATGAAGTCGTCATATCAAGCTACCGTCCACCAGAGGGCACTGTTTGGCTCATAATTGTGTAAAACTTGTAAGCAAATATTCAAAAACTTTTCCTCTCAAAGTCTGAAATGAATGCATTAAAAGAGAAACACATGACTTATATGCGTGTGCATTTGTTATCTTAACAAAAGGAATTGAACAAGATTTGCTGATAAAACAATTAATCTGATTGGCGATTAGAATCCGATGGCCCATCGAAGCTGAAGGGAATCCCAGTAGAGAGAGATTTGGTGGGAACCCCCGGAGTCTAGACGCTGCTGGTGGTGGAGACTAAGATGGAGGCTTGGCAGGAGCTCTTGGGTGGGGAATGGGAGGTGGTGGGTTGTGCGAATGAATCTGGAAGAATGACAGACAAGCAGTGAAAATTTAAAGCAGAGTGTGACAGCGTGGGAAAGTGGAGGGGATGACAAAAGAGACAGAGGTCAAACACCTGGGAAAGAATGCAGAGCACTGATTTCAGATCAGCTACATCCAACAGACCCTAAACTACAGACTCACACTAACATTCAGCTGCATAAGCTGAAAAAGTCTGTGAAACAAACTGTGCGTGTGTGTGTGTGTGTGAGACTCTGTGTCTGCATCTGAATTTGAACTGTGTGTTGTTGTGTGTCCCTGTGTGAGTTGCCTGACATTCATCAACTGAGACCAGCAGCCCAGCTCTGAACCACGTGAATGCTGAAGAGAAATCCACCAATCAGCTTAAAGTGTGTGATCGACCAATCAGAATGCTCCTCTACATTTAAACCCACCAACTGAAAACAGCTGGAGGAGCAGGAAGGTACTCCCTCTACTTGGACCCACGCAGTTCAAAAGGTTTACATCTGTCAGGGTCGAGACACACATTGTTTGAAAGAAGAGGAGTGGCTCTACGTTTTGAGGGTAAAGTGATGGCTGTACAGTTAAAACTGTGGACACAGCGGCAGTTTAAAGAGAAAAAAATCAGAGGAAAAATTCAAATTCCCCCACTCTGACAGTTGGAGCTCTCACTCTAACCACCAGCATTCCATCCAATACACACCCATTGTAAAGTCTGAAAGGGCTGAAAAAAAGCATGAAACTTAAACTGGGACTGAAGAAAAACCATCAAAGATATTGAAAAAATAAATACAAGAGGAATAGTTCAATGTCTTGGCATCGTTTTAAAGTTTGAATGGTGTCTGTGGCTGAAAGTATGTGGAAGTACTTAGACTTGAAAGAGAAGGAGGTTGAATGAGGATTTGAACAGCATTCACACTACAAATAAAAATCCCCATCAAAAATGTCATGTGACCACCTCATTTGCATATGGAATGTTGATTTTTTTTATGTGGGTTTGTTACATCATTAAAATCTTACATCATCGCCTAAGACTTTGATCCTTTAACCTTTGATTCTGAAAACCCTTAAATAGGCCAGAGAAACACCAAGAGAACATTTTCTGTCTAGAAGTCAGTTTGTTCGCAGCTATTATGTCCGCAGCATTCAAACGTTCGGCATCGCCTAAGAAACATTTGGAAACATCCGAAAACTTTGCAGAGTCGATGAATAAAGGCAACATGTCTCAGCACCAAGGACAGAGCGATTCCACTGAGTCTCTTCCCAGGCCTAGTCAGCCCGATGAGGCTCATTGGAAAACTATGTTTGAAGAAACACAGGAACACATTAAATGCTTGAAGCATGAGAAGGAAGAACAGGAAGCAAAGCACAGAGAGATGGAGTGCAAGCTTCATGAAACAGAAGCAGCACACAAAGAGAGCCAGAAAGAGTTCCTTCATGAAAGTAAGAAAAGTAAAATATTTAAGTTTTTTCAACTGTTGGAAATAAACAGAAAAAGGTCAAAAAAGGAGGGAAAAGGGGAAATTAAACACAGAGAAGGCCAAAAGAGGCTTGGTGACAGGGAAATGATGCTCCAGGAGATGCAAAGGGAGCTCAAGAACCTTCAGAAAGAAAATCAAGACCTGGAAAGAAAGCTTGATGATGCCCTGAAAAGAAATGAAAAATTTCTGAAAGAAAGAGAGCAACAGGAAGCCAAACACGCTGAGTTGCAGGGCAAAAATGAAACGGAAGCCTCACACTCAGAGATGAAATGCAAGCTTCAAGACACCGAGAAAAAGAATGAAGACTTGCAAAAAATGCTCAATGGAACATTGGAAAAAAATGCAGAACTGCAAGATCTGCATGACAATGTACATCACAGAAACACTGAACTGCACAAGGAGATGGAACAACAGGAGAAAAGACTTAAAGACATGCTGGAGGCAAGCATAGTCTGGGAAGAGAAACATAAAGAACTGGAAGTAAAGCATGCAGAGAAGCAGGAAAAAGTAGAAGAGCTTGAGAAATCGTGGAAAAAGCTTGAGGAGCAGAATGAAGAAAACATCAGTGATCTGAGAAACATCACTTCACAGCACAAAGATCTGCAGGAACACTTCATGAAAAAGAAAAAGCACCGCAGCTGGTTCTGGAAATGCCATTGCTGCTTCAGTTCCA
This sequence comes from Pterophyllum scalare, assembly GCA_024447675.2. Taxonomy (NCBI): domain Eukaryota; kingdom Metazoa; phylum Chordata; class Actinopteri; order Cichliformes; family Cichlidae; genus Pterophyllum; species Pterophyllum scalare. The sequence continues at coordinate 101,743 of JAMQGT020002208.1, read as the reverse complement.
CCTAGACAACAGTAGCTTCGTCTTCCTCCACCTTTAATCCATCCTCTTTGACCCCTCCTCTCTGCCTTTCTCTCCTCTAGCCATCCTCTCCATCACCTTCTTCTTACTCTCCTCTTTTTCTTTTCCTTTCACCCCCCCCCCCCCAACCAGTCTAGGGAGATAGCTGCCCCTCCCTTAGCCTGGTTCTGCTGGACGTTTCTTCCTGTCTACAGGGAGTTTTTCCTCCCCACTGTTGCCTAGTGCTTGCTCATAGGGGAATGTTGGGGGTTTCTCTTCTCTATATCTTTCTTTTCACCTCTTTTATGCTACTATCTTTCCTTTATTCTTGACTCTCTTTTCAGTTCCCCTATCATCCCCGTCCTGTTTCTTCACTTTTGAGAACACAGGCTAAGGAGATAGGGTGATAATAAAGGCATTCATATGCGATCTAAAATTACTGCTGTTTGTGGATGTCTTTGCTTACAGTCTGTGTGCAAAGCTAGACTAAATGCTGACCACAAAAATATGAAAGTTGTATAAAGTTTGTCGTGACCAGAAAGCATTTTTACAGTATAAAATTGATGATTATGCTAATCCTTGAAAAAATGACCAGAATTATTGATTCCATTTTACTCGAAGTCTTAGCTAGCTACCATACCAAACTTCATTTATAAAGCACTTTAGAAGAGCCACAGCAGATTCAAAGTGCTGTACACCAAATGAGTAAAAATATTAAAAGAACCAGCAAACACTTAAAATATATAAATAAGCAATTACTTAAAATAAATAAATAAAAACTATAATAGGTTAAAACAGTTAAGATCAATCTCTCATGCTAGGTCAAAGGCCAAAGAGTATAAATGTGTTTTAAGATGAGTTTTAAAAATGACAGTGTGGGTGTTTGTTTAATGTGCACAGGCAATTCATTCCACAACTTTGGGACAGAAATGGAAAAAGCTCTGTCTCCTCTGAGCTAGATCGCTGTATATGTTGGAGCATCTAGTCAGATGACCTAAGATCTCGGACAGGAGTGTAGGGACAAAGCAGAGATTAATAACAATTAATGGTTAAATGCAGAGTTGAGTATAAACAAAGTAAATAAGGTGAATGAAAAGAAACACTCAGTGCATCATGGGAACCCCCCAGCAGCCTAGCCCTATGGCAGCATAACTAAGGGATGGTTCAGGGTCACCTGATCCAGCCCTAACTATAAGGTTTATCATAAAGGATAGTTTTAAGCCGAATCTTAAAAATAGAGAGGGTGTCTGTGTCCTCAATTCAAACTGGGAGGTGGTTTCACAGAAGAGGGGCCTGAAAGCTCTCCCATTCTACTGCTTCCTGCAGCACTAATTAGTCACCGGAGCCACGGCACTCGTAACAATATCAAATTACCATCAGTGAAACAGTTCCTACAAAAGTTTCACATTAAAATTCCTGGAGCCACTTATACCACTCATAAATGTGCATTATGTGAGTGTAAATGTGTGAGTCTCAGTGTTGTGATTATGTATCATATCACATGGTTATTTTTCAACTGTGATATAAAAATAAAGTCATTATAATAAACTGTGTGCAAAGCACAGAGAAATCCCCCCCTCCCCCAGACAGCTTAGAAGAGAAGAGAACAGGAAGAGGCAGTTGCTGTGGTTTTACTCTGTCACCTCCGTCATATACTCCTTCAACAATTCTGTTTTTGGTATTCTTAAAGTATCACTGTATTTATATTTGTATTACTGATATTTATATTAAGCAGAGGTTTCTTACAGGTGGCCCTCTATTGCTGTGGGGTCTTTACCTTAGAATATAATGTACCTTGAGGCAACAGTTGTGATTTGGTGCTTTGGAAATAAGGTTGAAATAAGTATAAAAAGCTGGAGAGGTCGAAAACAACAACTGCAAAATTTTCTGGAAGCTCGCAAAAAAGGATACACACACTGCAGTATGTTAAAAAGATAAGAGCCAGCACAAGAAACGATCACCAAACAGAGCACTTTAAAGCACTTTAAATCATGTCCCTGTGGACAAAAAAAACCCAGAGAAATTATTCTATTTAAAAAAAAAACAAGTGGTTACTAAATGTAACTCTAGCTCTAAGACTGTTTCCCAAAGAGTTGGTGATGTAGGGTGGCTCACTTCAGACGTTTAAAGTGTGGTACAATTCACACTCATGCTGCTGAAGCATGTCCTGCTCACTTTAAAAGCAAACACTGCCTGTGGTCTTCTTTGGTCTACACACTGCACAATAAAAAAACACACAAAGGCCATCACTGCAGATACTACAGCTTATAAAAACGCTGCTAGTGTACAAGACGTGTGTTAAGAGACTATTATTGCTTTCCCATGAAACACTATAAAAAGATTTCTAAGAAACTGGCAGCAGATTTCAGCTGTGATCATCTTTTCTGGTTTGGAAACATGCCCATCAGTTATATTTGGCCATTAGAAGAAAAGCACACATTTTACCACAAAGTACAAAACAGACCCACACGACACACACACAGTCATCAGCACTGTTGTTAGAGATCCCAGTTTAGCATCGTATGTCAGTTCGGTGGAATAAAACCAGATGAAGCAGCAGTTGGGGGTTTCTTGCAGTTAAAATGCTACAGAAGGACACTTCACACACGCTCCATTTATGCTTCTAAAAGTTACCTCAGGTCTGATTTTCATGCAAAGTCCAAATGTTTTCTTATCTTTTATTTAATAAATGCAGAATAAAGAGTTATATTTATGCATTAGCCACCCAGTGTTGACTGATTTCAGCTGTGGAGCTTGATAAAAGACTATAGTTATGATACAGGTTTATTACTTAAGTTTAAAAATGCAGATTTTCATCCCAAAAAAGCTGCTCCAGTGTAGATGGCAACTGTTCTATAGTTTAATGTTTAAACTGAATTTCAGAACCTGCTGCTGCTTTCTGTGGCCTCTGCTGTAAAAACTGAACGCATAATGTGCACACTGATGAAACTTTTCCGTCACATAAACTAGCTTACTGTTCTGTTGTCTGATTTGATACAGACTGAAGACAAAGCAGAGCAGCTGTACCTTCGCAGTTTGATGTGATGTTCTCGTCTTTGTTGATTTCGTCATGAAAGGCGTCTTTTTTTTCCTCACAGTTGCGTAGAGGGCAGCTGGAACACTCTCTGCAGAATAAAACAGACGTCACCGCAGGCTGTGCAGTCCTGTAGATGCTGCTGCTTATTTTAATTATCATACAAATTCTTTACATTAGTTATATTCGGTTGTCTGGAGTATTCAAATACGACATAATGGGGAAACAAATCCTTTCAGCAGCAAAGATCAGGTTGTCATTGCAGACAAAAAAATATGCTAAACTGACTGGCTGGAACAATTTGACAAAAATACATATTTTATAATTTATTATAGTATGAAAACCTAATAAATTATGTTATTTATGTATTTCATTTTTTTCCCCTTGTTATGTCACTCAAAAACATTTTCCCTCCCAATAATGCTCATGTTGACTGTCACAGCGACCATGAGCAGATTTCAGAGAAAAGCAAATAAAGGAGCTAACAGAGAGATAAGTGTCATCAAGGTAGAGAGGAAGGACTGAACCTGGGAGGACAGGTGATGGTTCTGCAGCTACAGCCAAGATCACAATTAAGTACATAAAACAGCTTCTTTTGGATATTTGCTTTAGGGGTCGCCACTGCAAATCATCTGGCCTTCACTCATTTATTTAAACTAAAGAAGTTTACTATATTAAGAAAAATATTAGCTCATTTCGAATTTAATTGCAGCAGCATGTCTCTAAAAAGTTGGAACTGGCCTATGTTTGCCAATTTGTACCATCCTCACTTCTTTAACAACAGCCTGTGGACATCTGGGAACTGAGAGGTCTGATATACGATTCTCGCTGCGAGTGCAGCACCCGGGCTCTTCTGCCACGAAGCTAGGCTGTTGTGGTACCTGCAGTATGTCTTAATGAAATGTGCAAGGTCTTCCCTGAAAACAATGCCATCTGAATGGAAGCATTTGTTGACAGAATCGTGACCGCTTTTAATGCAGTGCTGCCCTAGGGCCCGACGGTCACAAGCATCCAGTAATGAGTTTCAACCGTGCCCCTTGCACACAGAGATTCCTCCAGATTCTCACAATCTTTTGATGATATCATGGACTGTTGATGATGAGATATTCAAAATCACAATTTTATGTTGAGGAGAATTAATTTTAGTGTTCCAGCTTTGCCCAAATCTGCATCTGAGATACCCAATCATATTAACCGACCTGTTGCCATTTAACCTGATTAGTTGCAAAATGGTCCTCCAGCTGCTGCTTTTTCATCCAACTTACTTTTCCAGCCTAATTCCTAACAAAGACAGACAAGCCTAAGGGACGGCTACGAGCAAGCATGCACCGATATGTGTGTTTTGTTTTTTTTCTTTAAATCCTCAGAACATTGAAAACCTTGTGAGTATGATAAAAATGTTTGGGGTCGGAGGGGTACTCACTGTTTCAAAGCTGCTGTTTTCTCAAAGGTTTGGAATGACACAGAACGGCAAAAATGAAGTAAAGAAGCAACAAAGAATATAAATAATACCTCTGCTCCGTATGCTGTCAAATGTGACACAAGTGATGATGTCACCTTGTGCAGCTTCTTCTTGATCAGCTGTAGCAAACCAAAACAAACAGCATTATAATACAGTGTACATTTTGGTGTCTTATCTTTGTTGATGACATGTTTAAAGTCATAGATCAATTTAGATCAAGTTCTACATAATACTGAAAAACAAGACCTGAGAAATGTCTGGAAGTCTGAGTCCCACCTCCTGGTTTTCTAAGAACACAACGTCTCACCAGCAGAACCAGCAACAAAAGAACTGCTCCAACACAGAACATTCCAAAAAATGACAACACAGAGAGAACAGGAGACGGGAGAGATGGAAGAAGAGTGGTGCAACAAGGAGAGGTGGATGTAGGTGGAGGTGTGGTGGTGTGTCTCTCTAAAATAAAGCAAACACAGTCATTAAGTTGTGGTCACATTGCGAATGTTGAAAGCTGCAGAAACACAGACAGGTGAGTGTGTCACCTGTGACAGTGATCCAGCTGGATGGAGACTCTCCATGACCGCTGATGTCACACTTGTAGAGGCCTTCATCAGACCTGGAAACATGCTGGATGGTCATGTGACCTGTAGGCTGCTTCCCGATGAGGGAGCCATCTTTATAGAAAGCAGCTGGGAGGTTGGAGGGAGTGGTCTTTGTTTGACAGAGCAGAGTGACGTCATCTCCCTCCATCACAGGGAGGACAGGACTCTGCAGGATCACTGATCCACCTCAACACAGAGACAAACTACAGCATTTCATCCATTTACACACAGCTTCATCAACACTAACTCCACACACTCAGCTTACCAGTGACTGTGAGCTGAACCATGTTACTGATGGCACCCTCTCTGGACTCACACCAGTAAACTCCACTCTCCCATGTAAAGATGTCACTGATGTTACAGGAAGAACCAGCTGATCTTCCCCAGTCATCTCCACATTGAGTCCTCTGTTCTTTGGTTATATTTCTCCTCAGAGTCCATCCAGAGCTGTCGTCCTCCTCGCAGCTCAAAGACACAGAGTTTCCATGAAAGATCTGAGAGCTGCTGGGACTCACAGTCAGATGAGCTGTGAGGGTTAAAATGAAATTCTGGTGAACTATTTTTCAGTTGAAATCATAAAAGTTAAATCAAGCAGATTTGCCAAATACAATGCTCAAAAAGTTAAAAGAATACCCCCAATGAGAAATGGACTGGGTAATGTGTAAGGAATGAAAGGATTCACATCATCCTGATTACATTCGATAACCAGGACATAAAAAACATATTATTCCCTTTGAATCTGAGGTTTGACTAGGTTCCTTCAGCTGAGGAGCTGGATCCCTATGCTGGGGAACATCACTTCGGTCTGCCAATCCAGTGGCACCACCCCAGATATCCATATGATGTTGCAGAGATGTGTAAACCAAGACAGCCCTACAACATCCAGGGCCTTCAGGAACTAGGTGAAACTAGCCATGCTACCAAGGAGTTGCGTAACCACCTCAGTGACCTCACCCCCAATGAGGGGTGAGTCATCCCCCTTGTCCCCAGACTCTGCTTCCACTACAGAAGGCATGTCATTGAGATTAAGAAGGTCCTTGAAGTATTTCTTCCACACCCTAACTAAAGGCCTCAGTTGAAGTCAGCACCACCACCATGGCTCCCTTCACCTCCGGTGACCACTATCTGGTTTGGGGATTACTAGCACAACAGGTGCCAACCACCTTGGAGCTGCAGCTCTGAACAATGGAGGCACGGAACATGGTCCATTCTGATTCAGTCTCCTAAGCCTCCCTTGGAATACTGTCAAAGTTCTGCTGAATGTGGGAGATGAAGATCTCATGGACTGGGGCCTCTGCCAGGCACTGGCAGCACACCCTCACAATATGTCTAGGTGTGCAGTGTCTGTCCAGTATCCTCCCCTGCTACCTGAGGCAATTCATCATTCATTCAACAACAGTCAGGACTTGTTCCCAGGCCCGAGGGCACAGAGAACCATCCCTCTCGCCTACTGGTGAGAACTCAGTGTAAAGGCAGCAAGCCAAAGGGATACAGGGATACCCACCCCAGCTTGCTGCCTCTCACCAAGGGCAACTTCAGACTGGAACAGAGTCCAGCTCCTCTCCAGGGGACTGGTTCCAGAGCCCAGGCCATGCATTGAGGCGATCCCAAATATATCTAACATGTATCTGTCAACCTCATGCACTAGTTCAAATTCATTCCCCACCAGAGAGGTGACATTGCATACCCCAAAAGCCTCTATAGCCAGGGATTGGTAAACCAGGGCCTTCGCCCTTGGCCACCACCCGACACACACTGCACCCGACCCCTACGACAGATCCTGTGGGTGGTGGGCTAGCAGGAGAGCAATCCCATGTGTTCTCTGTGGGCTGTGCCCAACTGGGCACCACAGGCTAATGCCCGGCCAACAGATGCTCTCCCTACCCTACCCCCCCCCCAGGTCCGCCTCTGTTGTTCTGGGGGATGAGCCCCCGGACAACATAGCTCCTGGGATCACTGGGACACACAGACCCCTCTACCATGACAAGGTGGTGATTCATGGTGTACTGCTATCCCAGAAGGTTAATTGATTTGATGCTATACTCTGACTGAAAAGTGTTCTTTTCATTTTTTGAGCAGAGTACATTCACAAATGATGTTTTAATCTTCAACAACTAACCTTGGTTTGTTGTGCAGCTCAGCAGTGAGATCAGAACTGAAGAGAAATGAAACTTGGGTTTATTTGCGTGAAACATCCAAAACATGATGATAGTACTCAAAGTCAAACTATGCAACTATTTTTATAACTCATATTAAATTAATCTGATTATTACATGGATGTTAAGAAACACCCTGCAAATCAGCACAGACATTTCTGATCTACTGATGCTGATATGTGTAACCTTTTCTTGTCTGACACCCACTCGCTTAGTGATTTTGCATACTTGACTACCATAATGTCCATTTCTAAGGGCTCCCTGACTGTACCTAACTCAGAGCGTAGCTTTCTGCAGGGTGCCTCTGTAGACCTGCAGTTTTTCTCCATAAGTTTTTTTTAAGCTGAACTCAGTCTGATGTAAATGTTTCATGTCTTCCTTTTAGAGGGGGTAGTTAAAATAGAGAAATTCAAACAATCAGTGAGAATCTACTTACAGAGCAGATACAGCAGAGATGTTCGCCTCATTGTTCCTCTCAGTTGTCTGCCTTCTCACATCTATTGCTATTGACACTAAATAAAGCCCACCTTCTTCCTCTGTGCATTTTTTTTCTCTTCTAAATATGAAAGTTTGTGTCATGGTTCCTGTTGGGTTATTTAAGGACCAGCTGGTGCTCACAGTCCTTATCAGATCATTCCCCCTTCAGCAGAAAAAACATCCAGCCCTGATCCTGTTGAGCAGAAGTTACTCTTTCACAGTTTCCTGCAAATGTAGCTGGTTTATTTTTGTTCCTACGTTCCTACTGATGTAAAAGGGAAAGAATGGGAATACACACACACACACACACACCACTTACCCGTTCACCGGCAGTCAGGATAAGTGATCACACAAACCTCGTTAAGTTGAGCCAGATCCACCCAGTCTAATTATGAGCTTACTTAATGGAGGCAACATCTGCAGCTTGTAACTGATCAAAAACAAGTGGGCCGCAGTGGGCTGTCAGAGTCATCCCGGGATCCTGGCTCTGTTGAATCTGCTCTCTGGCTCACCAGCAGGATTGGGACAGGGAGTCAGAACAGCTGTGGATGATGAATCACTATCATAAAAAAACATTGCTAAAGGAACTTCACAAGCTAAGCACTGCAGCTCTGTGGTTTTTCCCTTCTTGCCTTCGAATGCAGCCTATTGGCTGTGATTCAGACACACCCACTCCATCATCCCCGCTATAAGCTCCTCCCTCAGTGACATTTGAATAAAAGCTGATCTCACAGTCAGGGATTGTGCCTTTCACAGCTTTGTGGTATTTATTTATTTAAAAGCTGAAAAGTCAGAGGCACCAAGACAAAACAGCTGGACTTTCTCAGCGCTCGGGAATGGCTGCGTGGCTGTGCTGGAGTCTGTTATCTACCTGCCTGCTGGTTTCTGCCTCTCAAGGTGAGCTGGGCTCGGAGTACCACCTTTAATTCATCTGGTGAAGGTACAGGCTGCGGTGGACGGAAAAGGAAACGCTCGCATCATCTTGTAGTTTTATCGAACACGTAAAAGTGAGGAGAAAGTATGACCGTTGAAAGGGGATTTATGGTGTGGATTTTTAACCTTTGTGTGGTGTTTGTCTAATTTTACAACTGCAGCCAACACATTTTTAAAAGGCACGACTTTTACTGAGAAGCTGAAATCTTTTTATTTCCAGTTTGCACAACTTGGATAATGGGACAAGTGTGTGAGTCAGAGCCCTGAATGGAATCCAAAGCATTAACAACACAGGAAAAACGTACGCATCATTTAGAAAGAAAAGAGACCAGGATAGATAGATGGATGGATTAATGAATGGATGGATGGATGGATGGATGGATAGACTCATTGACCCCTTTAACCTCTCTGCTCTGTGTTTCCTGCTTCAGAGCAGAGAAACATCACAGCCGAAGCTGGACAGAGCGTCACTCTGCCGTGTCGAGCTCCAAACGACATCCAAACCTTCGAGTGGAGCAGAGCTGACCTGGGTGAAGAATATGTGTTTCTGATCCGGGATGAGATCCTTACTACAACAAACCAGCATCCATTGTTTAAAAATCGGGTGGAGCTGCGGGACAGACAGATGAAGGGTGGAGACGTGTCGGTGATCCTGAACAATGTGACGGTTTATGACACTGGAACATACGAGTGTCGTGTTAAGGCACCAACAAAACGCAGGAAGAGAGCTAACCTGAAGATTGACCCCATCAGCATCATCTACCTGAGTGTTGCTCCTCCTCCAGGTGAGTGAGCAGAGTTCAGTGTGTCTGTGATCAGAGGTGAAGCTGCTTCCTGGTTGTTGATGTTTGTTTCTAAGATGCTTTGTAGAAAGCAGCTGGTCTGAGTGATGTGATCAGAGTGCAGTAGATAATGTCTGACAGCAGTTTGAAGAGGAAATGGATTCTGTTCTGTTCTTCACTCATCACCTACCTGACAGCTGACACCTCACACCTCTTTCTACCTGCAGGTAACGCAGGAGGAGCTGCTGGGCTGATCGCTGGTCTCTCAGTTTCTGCTGTGCTTCTTGTTGCTGCTGCTGTTGCTGCTATTGTGATACATAAAGACAAAAAGAGGCAGGCTTCATGCTAGCCTCCTGATGACCTGCAGCACCTGCAGCTGCACTGAGAGCCTCCTGCTGTTCCTAATGGCTCTGTGAAGGACACAAAGTAGCTTTTTTATGGAGTAAAGGACTTCAACTGTTCATGTAGTGTGTGACATCAAAGAAAATCCAAAAGTGAAATGGCTGCGATATCAGTTAAATGTACAGAAACAGGCAAATGTGCAGTTTTAAAAGTTGTTTGATTTTTGCTGGATCCAGATTAAACTCTATAACTCTGATCAACTCTGATGAGTTATGAATATTATTTAAAATGCTGTTCTTTATTAGTTCCATGTCAACAAAAACAACGTGACGGCTGCAGATTCGAGTCCTTGACGTCAAAGCCCCACGGCCTGATAGCGGAGATATGAAGTTAAGTTCATTTTATTGATTGAGGTATTCATTATTGATTCAAATAGTCACTGCTGGTGCATGTTTTGCAGTGCCAATGTGATCATATGTGTTTAGTAATCAGGTATAAATAAGCATTTTTCATTTTTTGCATCACCAGATGAATGCATGCACATTCCTGTGACAATGTGACGCACGGTTTGCACTGCAGCCACTTTAGAGCTGGGCTTCATTTGCACATATTAAATGTATTCCTGTCAGCAGAGACTATGACGCACCTAAAACATGCTGTAAATAAAATCACCCATCTCCATGGGTCACCTCTGTGCTTTAGTCAGGTAGGAAACTCTGACTTTAAGCTTGACACAACCTATTAATTTCACTTTGTAGTACCTCAGGCAGCATACTAGTGGATAATAGCAAAACAAGTGGTTAAATTAAGATTGGGCTGACTCGAGGAACCACTGAAGGAACCCGAGAGTACAAGAAAAAAAAAGATAAAACGTGTGGTTTGGCAGTGCCTGCATGCACCGTATTTACATCACAGCTATAAATGAAATCATGAGCCACAGAGGTTCAGCCTGACTGTTAAAAACAAATCAGGATGTATGGAGGACGTCTGTGAACAGCTGCTGCAGACTGAACCTTTACGTTGCCTCTGTCATCACAATCAGTCGGTAATGCCTGCATGAAAAACTCGACAATAAAACAGTTATCTACTGAGCAAAACCGTCAAGGCGCACATTCAGCTGTGACTCACACTGTTGGCTCAGTCTGTGGTTCAGCTTGAATCATGAGTGGGTGTATAACACGAAAAAAAATGCTTTGTGTATAAAAGACTATCAGACTATCAGTTCACCTCCTTTTTCTCTTTTAATTCGTCCCAGAAGGGAGGCAGATAGTTTTTGCTTTAAACGTCAAAATAAATTATGCTGAAATGGAGAGAGGAAAAAAGTCCGCAGCAGAGATGACTCATCGGGGAAGGAGGACATTTAAGTTGATGTTCCCTCGGTTGCACGCTGTGAGGGTTGGGTTGGCCCGCGTCTGCATGTCCGGCCGGCTTTCCTGGGTGTCCACACGTCCTGTGGGGAGGTGGGGCGCTCAAATGAGGGGGCAGCGGTTTCCCACAAGGGGCAGGTTGGTCGTGGACTCAGGACCACTGTGTGTGTATGTGTATATATATGTGTGGGTGTGATGTTTGTGGCACGTTTCCATATGGAACTATTCAGCACGGGTCGACTTGACTCAACACACTTCGCTACAGTCGTGTTGTGTTTCAGTACAATCGAGGACCACATCTGTGTGGTTGGAGCTGATATAGCATCATGCATCATGATGTACTTTGTATGTGGCTCAAAACAAACATAAGAGTGATGGGAATTCAGGTTCTTTCAGAGAGCCGGCTCTGCTGGGTGTCGGGCAGTTCTCGGGTGCCTGGGGCCCTGGGGCCGCGTTCTCGGCTCGTGCTCGGGGGGGCTGCTCATTGCCTCTGGCTCTCTGGGCTCTTGCCCTTTGACCGTGAGCCATCTGGGATCTCCCTCCTTCCCCCTCTGGGGTGTGTGCATGGTTGCCACCAGGATGTGTGGCCTCGGGTCTTCTGAGCTCCTGGTGGGCCGTGGATGGCCCGGGTCCCCTGGGTCCCTCTTGCCTCTGGATCCTGAGGGAACGGTTGCAGCTTCTTGCCCTCATTGTTGAGTACGTTCCATGACAGAGGCACACATACACACACATTACTACAAACCACAGCAAGATGTGTATGTGTCTATATGTATACGCATGTATGTATATGTGAATATGTGTATATATGTTTGTACCTCTCTCCTATTATTTTTCTGTTTTCTACCCCTTCTTTCCCTTTCTTTATGTTTATGTTTCCTTAAGAGGACCAAAATGTTAAATGTGGTCTGGTGACACGGCCACAGCTCCACTGCATATGTTCCTGGTTATATAATGACATTTGAGAACCACCTGGCCCAGATTTTCAGGCAAAACAACAAGCAGCAGAAGTGGTGCACTTTAGACCCACACGTGTGCTGCTGCCTGGGATTTTTCTGAAAGGACCATTCGTGAAACAGAAACTTTGCTGGAAAGTCCAAAAACTGCAGATAAAAATCCCATCATGAGCTCAGGATACGGATCACACAATCTAGGACTGCATTGACTATAATTTAAATGTCTTAAAAGCTTCTTTAACTGCCAATTATCTCAGTTCATCAGAAGGCCTAAAACAACAAGTTTCAGACATGTGATTAATGTGCATGTACTCTAATCACTCCCTGCCTTGTTATGTCTGCCTCGTCACATCTGTGGGAACACCCACATAATCAAATGTCTCTGGCTGAATCACACGGAAAATCCTCGGCTTTTATTTGTTCCTGCAGGATTCGGTCTCAGATCTGAGCTCAGGGACTTCCAGGAACATGTGCCAGCGCTGAGAACGAATGCAACATGTATTAATGTGAAACATAAAGACGGCTGAGGTTATGTGATAGAAGCAAAGAATGTCGCTCTCATAGTTTGACTAGTGTGTAATCAGGTCTTATAAACATGCATCCTCATGAATCTTGGAATTAATCCATTAAAATTCCACAATTGCATCTTATGTGCCCACCACTGCTCTCTCTCCTCCTCATCTCCACCTCCTCCCCCTCCCCTCAAGCGTCATCTCCTGAAGTGAAGTCAGGGCTCTAACACACAAAAACATGCTTATTGATCCAGATATTCTTCCAATTACTTATCGTCAGTTTATTAGACCTGCGACCCTCACGTATCCAGACATTTGAAATCAGCTAATTATCAATAACAGCTGACTATAAGCTAACACTGTATCACTGTATGAGAGTTTATTTACTAAGCATCAGAGTCCAGCGATGTTAGATCCTCTTCAAAGAAAGTTTCACTAATGCCCGCTAACATCGGCTAATGGCAGCAGAATCGGTAGTTCGGGACATCCTCGTCCTCACCATCACTGTCATCGGACAGAAGTGAGCGTCACTGACTCATCGACTCACATCAGACTCCTCTCGCAAGCTCTTCCAGCCTCCTCAGGGGTAAGCACTGTCACACTGACAGCTGAGAGAAAAAGCAAACTGGCAGCCTAGACTCACTACAGATAAATAGTGGCCAGACTTTTGAAGTGACTTAGGGGTAAAAACATAAAATACTGCAAAATATTTAATTGTCACAAACTTATTTTTGATCCTGATTGTTTGATAAGTGCTGATATTAAATATATTGAAATATAGTGTGTGCAAAAACGACAAACAGTAGAAGAAAGATGCTGTGGGGTACAGTCTAAGTGTAATGTTCCTGATGTTTGTTGACTGACTCATGTTTGTCCATTACTGTATGCACTTGAACTGGCAGGCATAAGAAAACAGAATCAGTTGACTGCAATCTGAAATATACTGACATCTAGTGGTGAGATTATATACACTGTACCTTTAAGAGCAAAATGAGAAACAGTTAACCCTCGTGGGCTCATGTTATCAGTTTGAAACAACATTTTATCTATCCTGCCTTGTGTAAGTAGTTCAGGCTGATGGTGGTGGTGTAATGGTGTGGGAGATATCTTCTTTGCACACTTTGGGCCCTTCAGTACAACATAAGCATCATTTAAACACCACAGTCTACCTGAGTGTTACTGCTGATCATGTCCACCCCTTTATGACCACAGCACCCCCATAACACACAACTCTAATCATCTCAAACCGTTCCTGAACATGACAATTTAAATCAATTCAATTTTACTTGTATAGCACAGAATCACAACAGTCACCTCAAGGCACTTTATATTGTGGGTAAAGACCCCACAATAACACAGAGAAAACCTAACAGTCAAAATGACCCTCTACGAGCAAGCATTTGGCGACAGTGGGAAGGAAAAACTCCCTTTAAACAGGAAGAAACCTCCAGCAGAACCAGGCTCAGGGAGGGCCAGTCATCTGCTGTGACTGATTGGGGCTGAGGGGAGAGAGAGACAGAGATAAATAATAATTAATGATTAAATACAGAGTGGTATAAACAGACTAAAAAGAGGTGAATGAAAAGAAACAGTGCATTATGGGAACCCCCCCAGCAGCCTAGGCCTATTGCAGCATAACTAAGGGGTGGTTCAAAGGTCACCTGATCCAGCCCTAACTATAAGCTTGACCTCAAAAAGGAAAGTTTTAATCCTAATCTTAAAAATAGAGAGGGTGTCTGTCTCCTGAATCCAAGCTGGGAGCTGGTTCCACAGAAGAGGGGCCTGAAAGCTGAAGGCTCTGCCTCCCATTCTACTCTGAAGTATCCTAGGAACCACAAGTAAGCCAGCAGGCTGAGAGCAAAGTGCTCTATTGGGGTGATACGGGACTATGAGGTCTTTGAGATAAGATGGGGCCTGATTATTCAAGACCTTGTATGTGAGGAGAAGGATTTTAAATTCTACTCTAGATTTAACAGGGAGCCAATGAAGAGAAGCCAATATGGGAGAAATATGCTCTCTCTTTCTAGTCCCTGTCAGTACTCTAGCTGCAGCATTTTGGATCAGCTGAAGGCTTTTCAGGGAGCTTTTAGGACAGCCAATGAGCCAACAGTGATTTCAGAGTACTGTGCACAGTATTGTGTTACTCTTTTATTCCTTTGATAGTGTGCAGCAGGATTATCAACATTTAACATTCAGTATATTCTTATGCATACTACAGGGGATTTCCTGTATTTGATGCATGTAGACTCTTTTTACCCTCGGCTCAGCTCTGTCACACTACCCTGTGATCTTTTTTTTATTGTTGCTGTTGTCTTACAGCCTAACACAGAGAAAGTTAAGCTGACAAGCAGGTTGTTAAATAGGTTCAAACCTGGAACCTTCTTGCTGCCAGACAGTTTTTACCACATTGGTCTGGTTCATAATGTCACAGTGTTCTGTTCTCTCCAAATTTAGTCCGTGGTAAATGGACTGTAAACTAGAGACTGTAGACTGGATAATGAGGTTTTTTCCCTCCCACCTAACACTCAAATGTTTCCTTTTTAACACTCACACATGCAAACCCAGATGGGTGCATCACGGGTTTGTGGGCTTTGGTTTCTTACGGATGCAGGATCTGGGGATCAAACTACTGACCATCTGATGTGTAGATAACCTATTCTAAATCCTGAGTCACCTTGAATCACATAAATAATATATTTGGGGGTAAAGTTGACGTCTACGTGGTCCAAGTGTATGACTTGAGGTTACGCTCTTCAGAAAGGCAAGTCTAGTTTACTCAGTCCAAAAAATAAATGTTCTTGCAGTTCTTAATAGCTATCATAAAAATGGTTACCAGCTTGAGTTTTCAAATGGCTAATTATTATGAATTATTACAAATCCATGCTGCTGTCTTGTGTTCTGCATTGTGGTTTAGTTTGATAAAATTACACAATTTACTGAACTCCAGTGTCTCTGACTCTCTTTGACTGCTGCTTTAATCCGTTTCCACACTGTGCATAAACTCACTGGCCTCCAGTACTGGACTGGACCCCTTTTTGCCTTCAGAGCTGAATTCATTCTTCATAGCACTGATTCAACAACTTACGGGAAACATTCTTCAGAGATTTTGATCCATGTTGACATGATTGCATCAGACAGTTGCTGCAAATTTGTCGGTTGCCCATCCATGATGTGACTCTCCCGTTCCTCCATATTCCAAAGGTGCTCTATTGGACTGTTTGAGAAGCCAGTCTGAGATGATTTGAGCTCTTTGACACGGTGTGCTGTCCTGCTGGATCCAGCCATCAGAAGACGAGTGCACTGTGGTGATAAAGACGTGGACATGGTCAACAGTACTCAGGTAGGCTGTGGCCCAGTGTGCACCAATAAAATGTCTCCCACACCATTACAACCACTGATACAATGCAGGATGGACCCATGCTTTTATATTATTCACACCAAATTCTGACCCTACAGTTCAAATGCTGCAGTAGAAATACAGACTCGTCAGAGTAGGCGGCATTTTCCCAGTGTTCTGTTGTCCAATTTTGGTGAGTCCATGTGACCTGTAGCTTCAGTTTCCTGTTCTCAGCTGATGGGGTCTTCTGCTGCTGTAACCATCGAGGTCTGACGTGTTGTGTCTTCAAAGATATTCTTCTCCGTACTGTAGTTGTAAAAGGGTCATTTAACTGTTGCTTTTTAACCATTTCCATGCCATGTTTTTTTTGCACATCTGTACCTAATAAAGTGGCAATCAATTCTGTCAGAGGCTCCAGATTCACTCTGAACTATAGTGTATATGTGTATATAAGTATCATGCAAGGATATGCTATTAAGTTATATTGGAATCAGTTCAAAGCCCAGTGTTTTGTCGACCCATCTTTGGACTGTATTTAATCACTAGGACCACTAGAGGCCGCTGTAACACAGACGGACAGACATGGCTCCATACAGTTTCTGTCTTTTCTCAAGGAGAGACCACTTTAATATGAGAAAAGTCATCACACTGTACATGTAAAGTGTAAAGAATTTCCTTTATTGCATTTTTCACAGTAAAATGCTTTTCACTTTGAAAAAAAAAAGAAGCATTTATTCCCTGTGTGACTGCATCAGTGTCGACATGCATTAACATTTACAGGGTGGTGCGTGTTAGGTTACATCACGGGTTATGTCAAAGGTTTCAGAACGGATTGAGGTTATGATGCAAGAAACTAACAGCATAGATTTAACACAGTATATGTTTGATTGAAAGGGAATAAATTTAGTATATTTTGTGAAGGCTGTTCCATGTTACCACGGTGATCACATTCCTTTTTGTCTAGTGCTTTCATCTTTAAATAAGATGCCTCAGAAAATTCACTTCCTGTCCAGTATCTGTTACAGTTACAATGAAATTACTGATGTTTATTATTCATTAATAGTGTGAAAGATTAATGCTTGTGTATTAGTCTGTGATTTAATGCATTTTTCAGTCAAGCCTTAGAGGTTTTTGATCCAGTGATGCATGAATAATATGAAGAGTGATTTTCCTGATCTGCAAAAGTTAACAAGTGAGAAGAAACCAGAGAAGAAAAGAGTCAGAAAAATGGGCATCATATTTAAAAAAATGCAACAACAGGAAACAAACAGAAAGGAAACAGTAGGCCTCGTCCTAGTCCAGCATGGCCGTTACTGACTCCATCCTCTCTGAGTCCTCCTGATGGACCTGCAGGTAGAAAGAGGTGTGAGGTGTCAGCTGTCAGGTAGGTGATGAGTGAAGAACAGAACAGAATCCATTTCCTCTTCAAACTGCTGTCAGACATTATCTACTGCACTCTGATCACATCACTCAGACCAGCTGCTTTCTACAAAGTCTCATCAACAACATCTTTAGAAACAAACATCAACAACCAGGAAGCAGCTTCACCTCTGATCACAGACACACTGAACTCTGCTCACTCACCTGGAGGAGGAGCAACACTCAGGTAGATGATGCTGATGAGTTCCACACTGTCATCCTCTCTCTGAACACGACACTCGTATGTTCCAGTGTCGTTAATCGTCACGTTCTTCAGAATCACAGACACGTCTCCATCCTTCATCTGTCTGTCCCGCAGCTCCACCCGGTTCTTAAAAGATGGATGCTGCTCATCTGGAAGAACCTGACCATCCCAGCATACAAACACATGCTGTGTCTTCAGCTCAGCTCTGCTCCACTCCACAGCGTTGATGTTGTTTGAAGCTCGACCTGTCAGAGTGACGTTCTGTCCAGACTCAACTGTGATGGTTTTCTGGTCTGAAAGAGGAGCAGAGAGGTTAAAGGTCAAAG
Organism: Pterophyllum scalare; assembly: GCA_024447675.2. NCBI lineage: Eukaryota > Metazoa > Chordata > Actinopteri > Cichliformes > Cichlidae > Pterophyllum > Pterophyllum scalare. The sequence continues at coordinate 83,842 of JAMQGT020002208.1, read as the reverse complement.
TGCATAGTGCACTGATCGATCGATATATGGCAGTATAAAAATAAGGTTTGACATGACAGCGTAACTTTTTTTTTCAGACTGGTGGAGAATTAAACATACAGTAGGTTTCTTTCCTGTTTTCCAGAAGCTGACTCAGGTGGTGGCTTGCTATTGGATGATCGTGTTATCGTATCAGTTTCTATTTTTGTTTCCATGCATAGTTCTGCGGTATTTTTCTGCGTCACTCATTGAATTACTTTAGATAAAGACTTATTTGATAGTGTAATTTCCACATGTGTTTTATCCAGAGGACACTCTCTGCTGAATCACCTCATTTTGTCTTTATGGATTTGCTAGCTTAAATTGCTATTAGCTTAGCTCTGAAGATGAAGAAGCCAACTGGCAGCATGACAGAGTTCCAGAGTCAGGGAGCTACTGTTGCAAAAGCTCTATCTCCCTTAGTTTTCAGCCTTGTAAGATGTAAGGCCAGTAGGCCTTTATCACATGACCTCAGAGACCTCATTGGAATGTACGGATGCAAGAGTTCACTGATATAAGTTGGGGCTTGACCATGAAGACTTCTATAGGTTAGGACCAGAATCTTAAACTGGATTCTGAAATTAATGGGGAGCCAGTGAAGCTGGATCAGTAAAGGTGTGGCGTGAGAATACTTGGAAGATTTTGTCAGCAGCCTCGCAGCAGCATTCTGAACAACCTGGAGATGCTCCAGGGATTTTTTGCTAAGACAAGTAAATAGAGCATTACAATAATCCAGACGTGAGGAAATGAATGCATGGATAGTAATCTCAAGTTCAGAACGTGACACAATGGGACTTAACTTAGCAAGGTTCTGTAAATGATAGAAACAAGAGTGAACCAGAGATTTGATGTGGGTATCTAAAGAGAACGCAGAGTCAAAGGTTACACAAGGTTCCTAATGGAAGATTTAGCAAATTTGCCAAGAGGACCAAGAGCTTCCATTATTCTTGGTATAAATCTATCAGGGGCACAAATGAGGACTTCTGTTTTTTCATCATTAAGTTGGAGAAAGTTATCAGCCATCCAACATGGAATGTCACCTCTCTGGTGCGGAGCCTAAGCTAGTGTCTGAAGTTGAGATACCAGCTAGATATAGTCGGGTTCATCTCAACCCATGGCCTGGGCTCTGGAACCACTATCCTGGGCCCTTCTTCCACCAACCAGGTTCTGGTGTCAGTATTTGAACTATTCAGCATTTTTTACACGGCGAACGCACTCAATGCTCAGCTGAAGAATGGGTTCAATTCCAACACCGCAAGCTAGCTGGTCTCAAACCCAGAAGGTATGATGCAAGCAGAAGGGCGACTCTGCCGTCTCAATGTAAAGTTTTCTACCAATATTTCACTGCATGGTGTGTATTACATGAGAAAAGCAATGCGATATTCATGGCTGTGAATTAGTTTGGGCTCTAAGGCTGAACTTGCTGCTTTGCGTCAGTTCATATCACAGATAAAAGGACGCAAAGTGTGGACTTGTCGTCTTGCTCGTGTTTCCCTCTGTGCCACACACAAATGCAGCAGTTTGTTTTGAACCGTAACATGTGTTCACAACACAAGAAAGGGGAGCGTGTTCTCCCACGTTTGTGCCCTTCCACTTCTGTTCAGACGGGGACTGTCCCACACTCATAAATAAAGGATCAGTTCACAAAGCGCGGTGGAAACGCAGGCCTGTTCTTAAGCATTTCGCTGGTTCATTGAAGCCGAAACCAACACTGGCGGTGGAAACGTAGTACTGGAGAGGGACTGGACCAGTCTGGAGTTGGCCTCGATGAGAGACAGCGAGCTGGGGTGGGTATTCCTGCATCCCTTGGCTTGCTGCCTGTAGGTTTGAGTTTTCACTGGTAAATGAGAAGGTTGCTTCCCCGCGCCTTCGGACTGGGGAACAGGTCCTGACTGTTGTTTGTGCTTATGCAGAGGACCCACCCTTCTTGGAGTTGCTGGGTGGGGTGCTCAAGGTTATGTTCATCATAGCATAGCATTGAAGTCTCTCATCATCCTGCTGAGAGACTTCAATGCTCATGTAATGGGGTCCTGATGTTTCCAGGCATATCCTATCGAGAGGAGGCCCAGGGCAGACCCAGCACATGCTAAAGAGATTATATCTCTCAGCTGGCCAAGGAACGCCTTGGAGTCCCCCAGATGAGCTGTGGCGGTGGCTGGGGAGAGGGAAGTTCTCTGCTTAGACTGCTGCTCCCGCAACCTGGCCCCAGATAAGTGGAAGAAGATGGATGGATAGATAGATAGATGGATGGATGCTTAGTGATTTGGAGACCCAGCTTCAGGTTAGCTACTGGAAAATCCACTAGCTAAACTGGATCCCTGTAGTCGGTGTGGGTGATAGTTGATCAGGCACACAGCAGATTGTCCTGAGCAGGTGGGAAATCAGACCTGCTTTTCAGTCCAGTTCAATTCCCTTTCATCCATATTCATATCCCTTTTATTCCACTGTTGCCAAGGCTTCCTCATAGGGTGTTGTTCTGATGGTTGGCCTTTCTCTGAAATTATTGTAGGCTCTTTACCTTACAATATAACCTTGAGGTGAGTGTTGTGATTTGACGCTCTATAAATAAATTTTAATTAAATTATTTATACACACCGAGACGTTTGATAGCATAATTTTTCATCCCTGCCTGCCATCACTTTGTCTCCCTGATTTCAGCTTTGACACTTGCCACAGCTAACTCTCCTGGTTGCAGAGTACATGTTTACTTTTTGTAGACTCTGCTGCTACTGAGTCAGTGATCAATCAATAAACTTGGTGGTTGATATAATTAAAATTATAAGATGTTTTCTGAACACCACAAGAGACCTTTGTCAATGTTTATCCCACCAGAGGGGCCAACATTATTGCAGGTGTGGATAAGTCAATGATCTGTTTCCTTCTAAGCAGGCCTGAATGGTCACAAGGCGAGCCTCTCAAAAACACACTGGGCTTTGGAGAAGGTCACGTATCTGGCACATGTGATTTTTGGAGAGAGGTTAAGTCCCTCTCTCCAAAAAGTATTGCAGTGATTCAGTCCGTTGCAAAATTGCAAACAAAGAAACAAATGATGAATTTTCTGGCCGTGCAAAGAAAAGTCATCATTCTTCTGTTCAGACTAAACCATTTTGCTGCAACGCTCTGCGTCACGGATCCTTCTAGAGCAAAAGCTAGCTACAGTCAGAAGCACAGACATCACCCAACCCTGTGTCACCTTCACACACACACACACACACACACACACACACACACACAATTGAATCACTATAAAACTAGTTCTTAGGTTAATATTAATATGCAGAGCAGACTGAAACTTTCCCTCCATCTAACAGAGTGAATCTCACCTGCAGAGACAAACACGAAGAGACCGGCAAACAGCAAAGTCGAGCAGAGCACCGCAGTCACAGCAGCCATTTCCGTGTTCCTGAACTCGAACGCTTCGAGTGTTGTAACTGTGTGAGGACGATGGTCTCTGAATCCCTGAGCCTGAGTTTAAAACCTGACTACATGAGATTAAATTAAGGTTTAAATGATGCTGAAGGTCACTGGCAATGAGAACAAATCTGACCTTGAGCCAGGCATTCAAACTCCACATTTACGATTCAGCGTCACTGAAGGAAGTGACGTGGCGTTGGTACGCAGCGTTGTATGGTAATCAGACGGAAGTGCTTCATCTCTAAAAAGGAGACTCTGCCTCAGGTCTGAGAGTTTAACGGGCTCAGTTCTTGAATGATCTCCACAGAACACCGACATAACCTCTCTCGTACATACTAAAGAGCATCATCATCATCAAAGGACTTCAAAATGATGTCACTGTATAAAAATGTAGATTGTTCTATGGAGGAGGCAGCATTTAGCTGTAGCCTCCATCAAACCACAACTACTATGGAGAACTTTGTCCTCCTTTGATTCTCTTTAAGTTGTGTTGGAGCCACAGAGAGCAGATCTTTGTTCTTCATGGAGAACCAGTGAGGCTGTTTGGACCTTCCTCTGAAACATCAGAGCAGGAGTCTCTCAGTACTCATTCAGTTTTCCTTCCTGTGACAATGGTGGAACTTTTATTCTTAAATGGCATCCGAAAGAGGTCAATACCAGATATGAACCACATAAATGTGAGTATTGCTTAGAATTAGGATAAAGGAAATATCTATTTAATATAAAGATGTCATTTTAAAACACTTACCGTAGTTCTGGAGGGCTCCATGAAATGCTCGAACACAGAAAAATGATTCCACTGGGAATAGTGGCCCCTGCACCAATTGATATAGCTCATCAGTATTTCCCCATGACTGCTCGCTCTGTGTGACACAACCTGCTCATGCAAAATCAAAATGCACAGCCGCATTTATATCAGCATACATCCTGTTTTCAGTGCTCTGCTCTTAATGCAGTAACAGGAAATTCAGGCCACAGTTGCAGCACCGTGCAGAAACTCTTGCTGGGATGGGAAACTTTGAAGAAATGTGGTTTGCTGACTTTGCCTGACAGTGTAGGTGTGTATAAAGATCAGCCTAACCTGAGATGAGTCATTTTCACACATTTATTAACTCTCAAACAGGAACCTCCAGAGATGTGAGTAAATGTTACAGGCACCAATGTTCTCCAGACCCTTTCACATGTGCTCTCAGCTGTGAAAGGCACAGGGTGCCAGTGGTGGAGCTGCCAGTTCTGGGATTATTGGCCTGCACTCTGACCTGCTGTATCTGTGTCTCTGTGCTCTCAGCAGTGACAAAGGCACTTGTTTTCACTCCAAACCTCTTTTATTACTTTTTTTATTTATTTATTAATCCCTCCTGTAATTAAAGGTCAAAGGTCAAAAGGAAACCATCATGTGCTAGTTAACTCTGCCGCCACCTGCTGGCCCTTAATATGCTGTGACTGCTGCTTTTATGCATTCACACGCTGTGCGTGCGCTCACTGGCCTCGCAGTTTAAGGCCATCACAGGGACATAGATGGCTCGCCTTTCCTGCTGACTCAGACTGAAAGTCTGATTCCAAATGATCGGCTAACCTGTCATCGGCTTTCAGGACACTTATTGTTCCCACGTGTCACACGGTGGTGCCGGTGGTCACTGTTGACAGAACTCTTCCCAGTATAAGCAAATCCAAATATTAAACTTTATGAATTATAAATCCTTGGAGGATTTGCATTTGTAAAACTTTCTAGAAAAAGTGTTTTTGATGATGAAAACATCATTTGGTCCAGGGCGAGAAACACTAATGAGCATGCTCAGTGAGGTGGACGATGCAGAAAACACTTTTCATCAGTGTGTCCTCTCAGGCCACACAGTGCAGCCAGCTGCCTTCCACCAGAGGGCGCTTCAACATAAACAGAAGTCTGAGGCGTTTGCTGCCAGTTTTATTGCTAAAACAGAGTCACCAGCTTGCATGAGAAAAATCCATCACACTGTACATAAAGTCACTACTCATTACTCACATTCATCAGTTTAACCAGTTATTCAGTAAATGAGAACATAACTTCCATTTAAAGGTCATTTGCTGCGTCGACTCCTTCATATGAAGTTTGGTGATATGAGCTGTTAAAGGTGAAGCAGAACGAGGGTGCTGACAGAAGCCATGCAGTCAGCTATACGAGCTTATAAACCTGATCCAGGAGCAGCCAGCTGTCATTCTGACGCTAAGAAGTGGCTCAGTACATAACTGTCAGACTTGAAACATGCGGATCATGCTCAGATTGAGGTCACAGGTCAGGGGTTTCATTTTGGCTCCTTAGAGAACTCAACAGACCCTGAACCATCAAAGTGCAGCGCGACTAAGCAGCTTGTTGAGTTCACCTCCATCTAACAAGTTAACATTAAAGTCTTCAAACACACACACACACACACACACACACACTGTGTGAGTGTGATGTAATGAGAAGAACACACATAAACAAATGGACATTACAGTGGGTGTCAGTGGGTGGATGTCAGTGGGTGGATGCCAGCGGCTTCTTTGGTGAGCAGCTCTGCTTTTAAATCTGAACACACAAGCAGGCACAGTTCAAAAAACGCAAGATAAAATAAGCCTCTGTGCAGAAAACGAGGCCTGTTTGTTTCTGTACAGAACACTGTGATGTGGAACTGTCAGTGAACACATCACAACAATCACAGTTCAGGTATTAAGTATCCAACAATAAGTCCTACAAATGTCAGACCACACAAGCATCTGCAGGTTCGACCCTTTGATACCTTTTAACCACGACGCACAGAAACTGAAACACAGTTACAGGAAGAAAAAAAAAAAGGTGGAGGCTGCTGCTGCTGCTGCTGCTGTTGGCTGTGGATAAAGGTCATTATTCTGCACCTTGGCCTGCAGAGTCTCACATATGCTGCTTCACGCATGGCTCCTGCATCAGCTCTGTTTGTATTTGTATGAAAAGAAAGAGTCCTTCTTGTTGCTGAACAAATGATGTAATGTGTTGTTTAAATAATTAAGACTTGCGAAGCCACCATAATTTATGTCTTGACATATTTTAAATGCAAGATACAAAATAATCAAATTAAAATAAACTTCCTCCGTCTATTTGTACTCTGTTGTGGGTTTTTGTGCTCATGTGCACAAAAAAACAGCACGTACGTGTGGGAGAGGATATAAATGTCCTAAACTTTTATTCACATTCACGTCCAGCACTACCCAAAGTCTGAGAAGTGTGTAGCAGCGTTTTGTGATGTTCTGCAAAACCTGAGCAGGAAATGCAGAAAGTGATGAGATTCCTCCATCATCAAACCGGCGTCCTGTCCTGTTAAAGTCTCTGAGAGCAGCCCACACCTCATCCAGCTCTGTGAGCAGCTCTGCAGGTTTCTGGAGCTCCAGTTTAGGTTACCATCAAACACATTCCTCACTCAGACTAACGACTGTGCAGGGTTTTCATCTGAAAACATCACTACATTAGCTAGCAGCTCCCTTTGGTGTGAACTGAGATGTCAGCAGTGGCTGAACTGGTTCTGAACCATGGCAGAGACGAAGGAGAGCAGCTCTACCTCTCATCTCTGCTTCTCTCTAATGGAGATGTCTGCGTAACTGACGTCTTCGGTTCTCACTGCCGAGTAGACTGGAGCTGGATCGCCCTCTGCAGGGTAAAACACACACAGAGGACTTCACTGCAGAGTGTGTCACACAGCTACAACCACTGTTGTACTGCTAATGAGAGAGAATCGTCCATCAGCTACCCAAAACCAGTGACATCATACATACAGGTTATAAATCGATTTGCATGCCATGAATGAAATACATCTTTGATCCCCTACGAGCCAGCCAGAACTACTCTTGATCCGTATATAAGACACATAACGAGGTTCAACATGAAAAACAAGGATGAAAGAGGAAAAGCCAGAAGCGTGAGTCTGACCTTCAACCCTCCTGTGAATGTGCCGTTCCATCAAAAGAACCAGTAACACCAGTAGAACCCCAGCACAGACTGATCCAACAGTCAAGAACACGAGGAAGAAGAGGAGAGGAGCCAGAAGGACACGTCACTGTGGTGGTGGACGTAGGTGTGGAGGTGTGGATGTAGGTGGAGGTGTGGTGGTGTGTCTCTCTAAAATAAAGCAAACACAGTCATTAAGTTGTGGTCACATTGTGAATGTTGAAACCTGCAGAAACACAGACAGGTGAGTGTGTCACCTGTGACAGTGATCCAGCTGGATGGAGACTCTCCATGACCGCTGATGTCACACTTGTAGAGGCCTTCATCAGACCTGGAAACATGCTGGATGGTCATGTGACCTGTAGGCTGCTTCCTGATGAGGGAGCCATCTTTATAGAAAGCAGCTGGGAGGTTGGAGGGAGTGGTCTTTGTTTGACAGAGCAGAGTGACGTCATCTCCCTCCATCACAGGGAGGACAGGACTCTGCAGGATCACTGATCCACCTCAACACAGAGACAAACTACAGCATTTCATCCATTTACACACAGCTTCATCAACACTAACTCCACACACTCAGCTTACCAGTGACTGTGAGCTGAACCATGTTACTGATGGCACCCTCTCTGGACTCACACCAGTAAACTCCACTGTGCCATGGGAGGATGTAGCTGATATTGCAGTAAGAACCAGCTGGTTTCCCCACCCATCTCCACACTGAGTCCTCTGCTGTTTGCTTGTGTTCCTCCTCAGGGTCCATCCAGCAGAGCTGTCGTCCTCCTCACAGCTCAGAGACACAAAGTCTCCTTCAAAGAGCTGAGAGCTGCTGGGACTCACAGTCAGACGAGCTGTGAGGGTTACAAATAAGCTTTTAGTTTTGTGAATGTAATACATCATTTTAATGAATCAGCCAACAGAGTGAGAACGAAACACTGCGAGAACAACATCTGCAGCCCAGATGTTTTTCAGGCCTTGGTCAGCCTTTTCTGCACTTTTGATTTAAGATCCTGGACATTTAACAGAAGTTCACTGACCTTGGGTTGTTGTCCAGCGCAGCACTGATGTAAGAACTAAGGAGAATGACACTCAGTTTAGTATACAGGACTCTGGTTTAAATAGCCCACTGACAGCGCATAGAAAGTATAACTCTTCTATAAAAGGCAAAATTGGGTGAGTGCATCGATTTAGCTGTACCCTTACAGCCTGTTCTGCACTTGCCCAGCACAGTCTATTACAGTTTTTTGTGCTTTCATGGAGGCGTGAATAACAGAACCACAGTTTTAACTCTCAGCATGGAGCCCCGTGTCCACTGTAAAGGTACGCTGATATGACAGCTGCCTTATTCCTGTCGAGTTCACTGGTTAAACTGGAAATGGTTCCTCTTTAAGCTGCTGCTTTAACCTGAATCCAGCCTGACATCCATGTCTCTGTCATCAGGGATTAACAGAGCAGACAGTCCAACATTTAAACAAAGAAATTCTCTACTTACAGAGCAGATAAAGCAGATATGTGTCCGTCATCGTGCTGACTGCTGTGACCTTTATTCTTCTTCTTACAGAGACACGAGTAAGCCCCGCCCTCTTCCCCTCGTGTGTTTTTTTCATCTGTGTAGGCTGTGTGTGAAATGTCAATGGATCCTGTTGTTTACTCTACATTGTGACCCTGCAATCGATAGTTTGTGTGTTCATATTTGTTCTGTGTGCTGCTGTGTAATTTTTATGCTGTTTCTGTTGCTGTAGTTTACTGTCCTCTGTGACCTCTGTGACCCCTCCCAGTACACCCAGTTTCTTTCTTTAGGAAGTAGAATGTGAAGCCGGGGCTCATGTTCCCATGAGCCTGCCTGATCCTAGAAGCTATGCAGGTTGGGCCTGTTTGATGGGAGACAGCCTGGGAATATCAGGTGAGTACAAACATACTGTGCAGTTTTCTCCATGTCAGATACAAAGTGTGAGGTTAGTGTCCTTTCACTGGTGCAGACTCAGGGCTGCAGGGATCATTGGTGTGCCTTAGTGCATCGTTCTCAAACGAGGACTCCCTCCATCTCCCTTTCCTCACATCAAAGATCTTCACATCTTTGGTCGCTGCTGGTTTTTGGTCTGTGGCTGAGTTCACCTCATGTTTGTCAAAGAGAGGTGTTACCAACAACAAGTCACAATTTGCTTTCAGTCGCCTTTGTGAAACTTTGTGAAACCCACAGAATCACACGAGAAGAAGAAGAAGAAGTGGGAGCAAAGTTTATTGATCCTGCGGAGACACCAGATCACTGCTGTGGAGTTACACACACACACACACACACACACACACACACACACACACATACACACACACACACACACACACAGTATAGTATGTATATTATTGTTAATATCTTATTGAGTACATGTTGCTGATTTGGCCATACTGAGAAACTGAAGTGAGGAAAGTACACTGCTCAAAAAAATAAAGGGAACACTCAAATAACACATCCTAGATCTGAATGAATGAAATATTCTCATTGAATACTTTGTTCTGTACAAAGTTGGATGTGCTGACAACAAAATCACACAAAAATCATCAATGAAAATCAAATTTATTAACCAATGGAGGCCTGGATTTGGAGTCACACACAAAATTAAAGGTTAAAAACACACTACAGGCTGATCCAACTTTGATGTAATGTCCTTAAAACAAGTCAAAATGAGGCTCAGTATTGTGTGTGGCCTCCACGTGCCTGTATGACCTCCCTACAACACCTGGGCATGCTCCTGATGAGGTGGAGGATGGTCTCCTGAGGGATCTCCTCTCAGACCTGGACTAAAGCATCCACCAACTCCTGGACAGTCTGTGGTGCAACGTGACGTTGGTGGATGGAGCGAGACATGATGTCCCAGATGTGCTCAATCAGATTCAGGTCTGGGGAACGGGCGGGCCAGTCCATAGCTTCAATGCCTTCATCTTGCAGGAACTGCTGACACACTCCAGCCACATGAGGTCTAGCATTGTCCTGCATTAGGAGGAACCCAGGGCCAACCGCACCAGCATATGGTCTCACAAGGGGTCTGAGGATCTCATCTCGGTACCTAATGGCAGTCATGCTACCTCTGGCGAGCACATGGAGAATCGTGCGGCCCTCCAAAGAAATGCCACCCCACACCATTACTGACCCACTGCCAAACCGGTCATGCTGAAGGATGTTGCAGGCAGCAGATTGCTCTCCACGGCGTCTCCAGACTCTGTCACGTCTGTCACATGTGCTCAGTGTGAACCTGCTTTCATCTGTGAAGAGCACAGGGCACCAGTGGCGAATTTGCCAATCCTGGTGTTCTCTGGCAAATGCCAAGCGTCCTGCACGGTGTTGGGCTGTGAGCACAACCCCCATCTGTGGACGTCGGGCCCTCATACCATCCTCATGGAGTCGGTTTCTAACCGTTTGTGCAGACACATGCACATTTGTGGCCTTCTGGAGGTCATTTTGCAGGGCTCTGGCAGTGCTCGTCCTGTTCCTCCTTGCACAAAGGCGGAGGTAGCGGTCCTGCTGCTGGGTTGTTGCCCTCCTACGACCTCCTCCACGTCTCCTGGTGTACTGGTCTATCTCTTGGTAGCGCCTCCAGCCTCTGGACACTACACTGACAGACACAGCAAACCTTCTTGCCACAGCTCACATTGATGTGCCATCCTGGTTGAGCTGCACTACCTGAGCCACTTGTGTGGGTTGTAGAGTCCGTCTCATGCTACCACGAGTGTGAAAGCACCACCAACATTCAAAAGTGACCAAAACATCAGCCAGAAAGCATAGGTACTGAGAAGTGGTCTGTGGTCCCCACCTGCAGAACCACTCCTTTATTGAGTGTGTCTTGCTAATTGCAAATAATTTCCACCTGTTGTCTATTCCATTTGCACAACAGCATGTGAAACTGATTGTCAATCAGTGTTGCTTCCTAAGTGGACAGTTTGATTTCACAGAAGTTTGATTTACTTGGAGTTATATTGTGTTGTTTAAGTGTTCCATTTATTTGAGCAGTGTATTTATATTTATAACACATATATACAAACACATAAACACACACACACGCAAATGTACATACAATGTACAGTTTTAGTCTTTTAGCTTTTGTATGTTGCACTTCTTTTTTTGCTTGTTGTAATGAGAACACACTTAAGCAAATATATATTACAGATGAAGGTCCTGGGGTCTGAGGGCCTGGGCAGACCAGCAGAGACCAGCAGCTGGATTCCAGTGGTTGGACCTGTGGACTAGTTCAGCTCGGAGTAGATGACATCTGGATCTGGTGTGTCTGAACACAAACAAACACAGTTCAAAGGACATAATAATAATAATAATAATAATAAGCACCCGTGCACAAAACCAGGCCTGTCTGTTATAGTTCAATTCACTTTTATTTATATAGCACCAAATCACAACAAACAGTCGCCTCAAGGCGCTTTGTATTCTGGGTAAAGACCCTGCAATAATACAGAGAAAACCCAACAGTCAAAACGACCCTGAGTATGAACAAGCACATGGTGACAGTGGGAAGGGAAAACTCCTTTTTAACAGGAAGAAACCTCCAGCAGAAGCAGGTTCAGGCAGGGGCAGCCGCCTGCTTTATAGACAGCAAATCAGTAGCAGGGGAAACATTAGTGAGGGTGTTTTATAGGTTTTACAACAGCTGCAGGTGGGCTGTGTGTCTGCACCCCCTGTGGTTCTGATAGCTTTGATGATAAGTGTTATTATTAGCTTACTGACGCTATTGATGATTGTCTGGCTGTCCAGTAATTTCCGGCTGGCAGTGACACGACTGCCCACAGTCACTGCACAGCATCCTCTCCCTCTGCTCAGTGGCTTTGGAGACTTTGTTTATCAGATGACAACTGTTAAATATGTATTGATACTGATTTGAGGACACCATTCGGCTGGCAGGCTTTAACCTTTTTTTGTTTTATGTTATTTATTTTCAATATAATAAATTTTTTCCTAGGGGTGAAATTCTCTTAGGTAACCCCCCCCCCGCCCAACTATACCGCCACAAGCACATATTAGCTGGATACACCCACTGTTGCTTTTGACACAGTTTAACCACACAATACAGAATAAAGGGCCTGCAGCGTGCAGTAAACTCTCCCCCATCTGCACACTGGTAACAGGAAACAACAGGACGCTGCTGCTGCTGCTGTGGCTCAGCTCTTAGTAAAGGTCACTTTGACACCTTGCCACATCTTTCACTTCCTGCTTTATATTAGGTTTATATCATAAACCTGAAAGTAAAAGTATGTAGAAGCTTCTTTCAGCTGCTCTCTTATTCACAACGGTTCACAACAGCAAACGGCTCAGCGTGTTTCACTGAACAGACCCACACTTTGTCACAGAACGCACACAGCATCATCAGTGCTGTGGTGTGAAAGCCTTCTTTGCCTTCACGCCTCAGTTCAGTGGAAACTACAGGAGGAGGCTGCTGTTTGTGATTTTGCATGTAAGGTTTAATTAAGTAAGGGCTCAAAACTCACAACCTAAGGTGGAGACTGACAGAAGAGTTTTGGACTGCGGGGCTGTCCTCCACCTGAAGACTCTTTCACTACCACTGCAAGGAGAGTGAAACCAGCGTCGCATGTGAGGGTGGAGCAGGACATGTAGGAGGGCAGTGAGACAGTGCTGGGGCATGCTGTTGGAGTGACAGGTGGATTATTTGTCTCTTATTTGCAGTGGGGATGAACAGGCCGGCAGACGAGATGAGCCGGGAGATGTTTGCAGAGGAAGAGAGCCTGGTGGGGTGGAGGAATGCTCTGGAGAAAAGAGGAATTCAGAAGAAGAAAGACAAAATAATAAAGAGACAAGAGGACAACTTTAAAGACCTGGGGTCAACCCTCCAAATCTGCAGACAGGAGAGGTGAAGAAGAAAGTGCAAGCAGGGTGGAGTGGGTGGAGACAAACTACCACAAATTTTGGCCCTTAGAAGTAAAAAAAAGCCTCCATCAGGTCTGCAGACTTTTGCTCAGCATTAGCTGTAACTGAGCCCAGCCTGCAGTAGCTGTTGGACTGATTGTAAACTATGACAGAGAAGAGCAGCGGTACCTCTCATGGCTGATTTCTGCTGCTCGTCTCTGCTGAGGACTCCTCCATGGCCGATGTCTTCTGTCCGCACTGCTGGGTTCACTGCAACTGAAGCACTCTCTGCACAATAAAACACACAGAGGACATCAGTGCAGGTACTGCAGTCATACAGATACTACTGCAGTTTCACTAATTACAACACAAGAATCATTCAGAATCTTTATAAACGGGACAAAATGGAAAACTGATCAGTTCCCACAGGTGGGAGGGGCTTCTTTTAAATCACCTCGTCCAACTAGCACATGTGATGGGTCTGAGGTCAGGAACTAAAGCACAGATTATATCTCCATCAGCACATCTCCAAACAGAACAACTACAAAGTGATCATTTTTTAGGCTTTGACTAAGTTTTGGGAAAAGCATCCATCCTCCTGCGGGAAGCAGGAGGGCTGGAGCCCATCCCAGCTCACAAGGACAGCCCTGACCTCAGCTCAGGGGATGAGGCTTGCAGTGACGAGGAAGAGGATGATATTAATAACATGTTGGTCGTATTTTCTCTTTCCTTCATGTTGGCGCTTTATTGGTGAAGGAAACCCATTTCCCACAAGCCGGGGTCTCACCTTCGAGATTTCTTTGAGCATGTAGTTTCACCAAAAGAACCAGTGCTACATCCTGAACCACAGCAGAGACTGATGCAATAATCAAAAACACAAGAAGAAGAGGAGACCTCAGTGTAGAGGTGAGTGTAGGTGCAGGTGTGGTGGTGTGTCTCTCTTAAAAGTAACAAAGAGCCCCCTATAATCACAGCACATAAAGATCTACCTCTGCTCACTGAATAAGTCCAAAAGAAGCCCGATTCTCACCTTCAAGATTTCTGTGAACTAAAAGAACCAGTAACACCAGCAGGACCACAGCACAGACTGATCCAGCACTGACCAGCAGAGACAGCTGAGGAGAGGAGAGCAATGCAGATTTGATTGTTGCTGTTGGTGTGGTGGTGTGTGTCTCTGAAATAAAGCAAACACAGTCATTAAGTTGTGGTCACATTGTGAATGTTGAAAGCTGCAGAAACACAGACAGGTGAGTGTGTCACCTGTGACAGTGATCCAGCTGGATGGAGACTCTCCATGACCGCTGATGTCACACTTGTAGAGGCCTTCATCAGACCTGGAAACATGCTGGATGGTCATGTGACCTGTAGGCTGCTTCCTGATGAGGGAGCCATCTTTATAGAAAGCAGCTGGGAGGTTGGAGGGAGTTGGTCTTTGTTCTGACAGAGCAGAGTGACGTCATCTCCCTCCATCACAGGGAGGACAGGACTCTGCAGGATCACTGATCCACCTCAACACAGAGACAAACTACAGCATTTCATCCATTTACACACAGCTTCATCAACACTAACTCCACACACTCAGCTTACCAGTGACTGTGAGCTGAACCATGTTACTGATGGCACCCTCTCTGGACTCACACCAGTAAACTCCACTCTCCCAAGGGAGGACACCAGTGATGTTACAGGAAGAACCATCTGATGCTGCCCACTCCTCACACTCAGCTCTGGTGTCTCTGCTTGTGTTCCTCCTCAGAGTCCATCCAGCAGAGCTGTCGTCCTCCTCACAGCTCAGAGACACAAAGTCTCCTTCAAAGAGCTGAGAGCTGCTGGGACTCACAGTCAGACGAGCTGTGAGGGTTACAATGAAACTTTTCATTCTTGTGAAAACTATTAATATCATTCAATTATTTAAAATCAAATCTCATGTGATTAGAGCTGCCACCCTAACCGTGGCAGAATGAGAAGCCTAAAAACACATTTAAAATATTTAAAAGGAGCTTACTGACCATGGTTTGTTATCCAGCAAAGCACTGAGGTCAGAACTAAAGAGAAATGATACCTGTGTTAGTTTAAAGTAACCACCACCAGCACCACAAAAAACCCTGAATTTATCCTCACGTCTCGTTCATGTTTCCATCATCAGTTACTAACAGAGCAGTCAAAGTTCAAACATTTGAAGCAAAGAGCTTCTCTACTTACAGAGCACACACAGCAGATGCATTTCCTTCATCATCATGCTGAGTGAGTGGTGTGACCCTTTTTCCTTCTTTTAGTGACTTGGAGTAAACTCCGCCCTCTTCCCCTACATGTTTCTTTCATATGTGGAGGATGTGTGTAAAATGTGTGTAAAAGATTATGATGTAGTTTACACCATATTCTGACCATCCATCTGAATGCTGCAGCATGAATCGAGGCTCATCAGACCAAGCAACCTTTTCACCAGCTTCTATTTATATTTGGTTAGCATGTGTGAAGTGAAGCCTCCAGTTTCCTGTTCTTAGCTGCACCCTCTGTGGTCTTCCGCTGTTTTGGCTCATCTGCTTCGAGGCTCTGCATGCAGTGCATTGAGAGATGCACTGTATGCATGACTATGAGGAGCAACGGCTCTATTTTGAGCCCCTCCCAAATGACCACACCCCTCACCCTTTCTCTAAAGGAGAGGCCAGCCATCCTTCGGAGAAAGCTCATTTCTGCTGCTTGTATCCACGATCTCATTCTTTCAGTTACTACCCAAATCTAATGACCAGAGGTGAGTGTAGAAATGTAGATCAGCCCGTAAATCAACAGCTTTCACGCTCAGCTCCCTCTTCACCACAACAGACCGATGCTGCGTCCGCATCACTGTAGACGCAGCCCTGATCTGTCTGTTGATCTCCCGCTCCCTTCTCCCCTCACTCATGAAGAAGACCCTGAGATACATAAACTCCTCCACGTAGGGAAGCAACTCGTCCCTGAGTCAGAGAGGGCCCTCCACCCTTTTCCGGCTGAGGACCATGACCTCAGACTTAGAGGTGCCGATTCTCATGCCAGCTGCTTAACACTCGGCTGTGAACTGTTCCACTGCAAGCTGGAGGCCACCACCTGATGAAGCCAACAGGACCACACCGTCTGCAAAGAGCAGAGACGAGATTCTGAGGCTACTAATATGGAAGCCCTCCCCCACACGGCTACGCCTAGAAATTCTGTCCATAAAAATTCTGAACAGAATCTGTGAAAATGGACAGCCCTGGTGGAGTCCAACACCCACAGGAAATGACTCCAACTTACTATACAGACCAAGCTCTCACTGAGATTGTACAGGGACTGAATGGCTCACACCAATGGGCCAGACAACCCATATGCTTGCGGCGCACCCACAGGATACCCTGAGGGACGTGGTCAAATGCTTTCTCCAAGTCCACAAATTACATGTAGACTGGATGGGCAAAGTCCCACACACACACTCAAATATCCTCAAGAGAATAAAGAGCTGGTCCAGTGTTCTGCGACCAGGATGTAAACCACATTGTTCCTCTTGGATCTGAAGTTCGACTAACAGACAGACCCTGGGGTGGGGAGTGTGATTCCCCGATTGTTGGAGCTCACCCTCTGGTCTCCCTTCTTAAAGATGGAGACCACCAACCCCAGTCTGCCCAACCAGTGGCACCGCCCCAGATGTTCACGTGACTTTGCAGAGGTGTGTCAACCAAGACAGCCCTACAACATCCATCTCATCAAACCCCAGGGGCCCTGCCACCAAGGAGTTGTTTAACCACCTCAGTGACCTCACCCCCAGTGATGGGTGAGTCATCCGCCTCGTCCCCAGACTCTGCTTCCACTACAGAAGTCGTGCCATTGGGATTAAACAGGTCCTCGAAGTAATCCGTCCACTCCTGACTATAGCTTCAGGTGAAGTCAGCAGCCATGTGAGTAGAGCATTGCTTCCCCTCCTGAGTTGCCCAACGGTTTGCCAGAATCACTTCAAGTTCATCCGAAAGTCTTTTTCCATGGCTTCACTGAACTCCTCCATACAGTGTATCACAAAAGTGAGTACATCCCTCACATTTCTGCAGATATTTAACTATCTTTTCATGGGACAACACTGACAAAATGACACTTTGACACAATGAAAAGTAGTCTGTGTGCAGCTTATATAACAGTGTAAATTTATTCTTCCCTCTAAATAACTCAATATACAGCCATTAATGTCTAAACCAGCGGCAACAAAAGTGAGTACACCCCTTAGTGAAAGTTCCTGAAGTGTCAATATTTTGTGTGGCCACCATTATTTTCCAGAACTGCCTTAACTCTCCTGGGCATGGAGTTCACCAGAGCTTCACAGGTTGCCACTGGAATGCCTTTCCACTCCTCCATAATGACATCACGGAGCTGGCGGATATTGGAGACTTTGCGCTCCTCCACCTTCCACTTGAGGATGCCCCAAAGATGTTCTATTGGGTTTAGGTCTGGAGACATGCTTGGCCAGTCCATCACCTTTACCCTCAGCCTCTTCAATAAAGCAGTGGTTGTCTTAGAGGTGTGTTTGGGGTCATTATCATGCTGGAACACTGTCCTGCGACCCAGTTTCCGGAGGGAGGGGATCATGCTCTGCTTCATTATTTCACAGTACATATTGGAGTTCATGTGTCCCTCAGTGAAATGTAACTCCCCAACACCTGCTGCACTCATGCAGCCCCAGACCATGGCATTCCCACCACCATGCTTGACTGTAGGCATGACACACTTATCTTTGTACTCCTCACCTGATCGCTGCCACACATGCTTGAGACCATCTGAACCAAACAAATGAATCTTGGTCTCATCAGACCATAGGACATGGTTCCAGTAATCCATGTCCTTTGTTGACATGTCTTCAGCAAACTGTTGGCGGGCTTTCTTGTGTACAGATTTCAGAAGAGGCTTCCTTCTGGGGTGACAGCCATGCAGACCAGTTTGATGTAGTGTGCGGCGTATGGTCTGAGCACTGACAGGCTGACCCCCCACCTCTTCAACCTCTGCAGCATCCTCCTCTGCCACCTGATCCAACTCACCACCAGGTAGAGATCACCTCAGCTCCTCTCTTCACCTGAGTGTCTAGAACATACAGCTGAAGATCTGATATGATTACAAAATCAATGATTTACCTGCAGCCTAGAGTGTCCTGGTGCCATGTGCACTTATCATGCACTTAGCATGCCTGATCCTGTCTTCTCCCGAAAGCTATGCAGGTTGGGTCTGGTTTGAACACCAAGTGTTCATAAACATGTTAAAGGTACTTCCTCTTACCTGTTAGTGTGCTGTTTTCTCCATATAAGATACCCAACAGGTGCTGCACCTTCACAGTGTGAGGTTAGTGACCTTTCACTGGTGCAGACTCAGTCTTGGAGGGCTTGTTGGTAGGCTTGTGTGCCAGTAGATGGCAGCGTGCAGCCCATGGTTTAAACTGGCTTTAAACCAATTAGGATAAGCAGTCTAGACATGTTTTTATTGTATTTGTAAAACTTCCTCAGAGCTCAAAAGGTTTATTTTTGTGAATGGGTCACTGGAGAAAAACACTAATGAGCACAGAAACAAAAAAAAATACAACTTTCACCTTTGAGGCCTCACAGTGCAGACATGTTTAAAGTCACATCAAGCTAATTAAATCTAAACAGATGTTACCGAGGCATTTGCTGTCACCACTATAAGAAAATCCATCAGCTTGAACACAAAGGCAGTTTACTGGTCTCTGTGGTGGCCTGCAGATCCTTAGCACTATTCAAAGAAGAGTTTCACTCCATCATCACATTCATTTAATTTCAAACTACAGGACTGGATGTATAAAGCTTACAGGCAAATATCACATTTTTAAACTGTAATTAATTCCTCTCACATTTTTAAATGAGGATGTTAAAAGACTATCAGATGTTTCTTGGTCAGTCAACACCTCCATCCTTGTCAAGAAGGCTCACCAGAGGCTCTTCTTCCTGAGGAAACTGAAGAAGGCCCATCTGTCTCCTGGTGAACTTCGACAGCAGCACCATCGAGAGCATCCTTACCAGCTGCATCACAGTCTGCTATGGTAACTGCTTCGTCGCAGACCGGATGGCTCTGCAGAGGGTGGTGAAAACTGCCCAGCGCATAACCGGTCTATCACTCCCCACCATCAAGTCTGTCATGGTGCCTGCGGAGGGCGTGCAGCATTGCCAGGGACAGCTTTCACCCAGGCCACAGACTGTTTTCCCTGCTCCCCTCCAGGAGGCGCTACAGGTCCCTACGTTCTCGAACCAGCAGGTTCAGAAACAGCTTCTTCCCATCACCTGTCACCCTGCTAAACTCTACACAGAGGTGAACCCCCCACCCCCACCCCAAACTGACTGAACACCCCCCCACACTAAAGACTAATTACACTGCACTATATCTGTATATACATATTTATTTAACCTTATATTTAAAAACTATCTATATCTAACAACTGTCCATATTGTAAATACATTCATCTTCTGCATATTTTATAGTTATTATATAGTTATATATATATTATTACATATTATAACATACCACACTACTCTGTACTTTCTGGTTAGATGCTAAACTGCATTTCATTGTTTGAGTACTTGTTACTGTGTTCAATGACAATAAAGTTGAATCTAATCTAATCTAATCTAATGACTCCTGTAGGTGTTATGACACTGTAAACTGAGCGATCACCTATAAATACTTTAAAAGAGCTCCAGGTAGACGGGAAGAATCATGTAGATGTAAAACACAAGCCTGGCGTCAGCTCAGAGAGGCAGCTGCAGCAGAGAGCTGTTACTGTGCTGCTGTGCTGTTCAGATGTGGATCAGCTCAATGAGCCAAAGCAAGCTCCTGATTGGCTGCTGAAGAAAATGTGCAGAATGTTATGTTTCCAGAAATGTTGATTGTTACACCAAAAGCTTTGAATAAACAAAAAGGCTTATTTTAAAACAAAATCAAACTTCAACTCTAGACGGGTCACAAAGAACCTCGAAGTCTCACGTGTTTGGCTTCCTCAGATCGAAGCGCTTCATGCTCACACTTTGTTCCCGGTCTCTGAACGAGGTTCCTGCTGACTTTAGAGTTCAAGTCACGCTTGTTTCTTTGTTTACCCCCAAAAAATGTGCAATGTAATGCAAAGACACTCAAACAAATGTATATGAATGTCCTCGGGTCTGATGGGCCGGGTGGACCAGCAGAGACCAGCAGCTGGACTCCTGCGGTTGGAGTGGTGGACTATTTCAGTAGGGAGTAGATGGGATCTGGCTCTGGTGCAAACTCTGAATACACACACACAACACACACACACACACACACACACACACACACACACACACACACACAGTCAAACAACATGAAAAAATAAATAAGCAGGCCTGTGTGTTTCTCTACAGCAGAAGAACAGAATGGGGAAACAGTGAGTGTATCAGTTAAAATAAGAAAACAGGTTTGGATCCCCCTGCTGTGCAGGTGCTCTCAATGATCACTGATTTAGGGGATTTTCAGTGGAAAATATGTCGAGATTCATGCTCTGAATTTCATACTCCATAACTCTCAAAATGCTGACAACATTTAAATTCATTTAGTTTAGTTTTCAAGTCTTTAGTTTTCAAGTGTCAGACAGGTGTTTCAGGTGCAGCGGGAGGGGGAGGAGTCAGAGAGACACTCAGCTTTTGTTGGATAAAACCTGCCAGGTTAGGGTCACAGAGTCTGTTACCATGGTAACTGACTCAGAGATGGAGTTAGTTTCCTGATCTCTGGGTTAACAAACTCAGAGTTTTTAGCTAAGCCTGCTTCCTGGAACAGGGTCCTGCTGCTGTGATTACTCACTGTTGAGTATAAAATGTGTAAAATAAAGACTCCACCACGACCGACTGTGCCTAAGCTTTTGACTGGCGCTGTGATTGTGATTGAGAATGCTGAAAGTTTGGGAATTGATATTTCATAACAGATGTCCACTGGTTTTCTTTTTATCGAATAAAGAGCTGCGTTACCTCTGGGACTGTTTGGTCTGATGGCAATTTGTTCATGACTGACATCAGCTGCTGGGTAGACCTCAGCGGGACAGGTCTCTGCACAATAAAGCACACAAAGAGGAAAACACTGCAGGGAGTACAACTTATAAAATGACTGTGGTGCACAGGGTGTGTGTTAAAAGAAAAGTCTTATTTTCCACAAAGCATCACAGAAAGATTTCTCAGAAACTGGCAGCAGAGTCCTTTTGGTCCACACTGAAATGCAGATGGACTCCTTTTGAACCCTTGCAGGGCTGAGACAGGGACAGACAACCATTCACACCTAACCCCATTTGGACTGTGGGAGGAAACCCGTGCAGACCCGGGTATAACACGTAAGCTCCACACAGAGAGACACCGGCCGAGGGGGGTTCAAGCCCAGAACTGCTAGCTGTGAGGCAACCATGCTAACCACCATGCCACCTTGCTGCCCCACTTCATTAATCATAACAATGCGCTTCCTTTTTTTTGGTTTATATTAGAAAATGCACAAATCTAAGCATCAGGTCACTGGTACTGACAAATGATCACAACTGAGTAGATGGAACATTTTTCTTTTTCTGAACTTTATGTGGTATTTAAAGCATTAAATACTTTATTTATTTGATCGATCCACCTATCACCAGTTTCCAAAAAACAAAACAATAACGGTCAAATATGAAACGACAGAAATGAAATTAAGGCGCTGCAGTGAAGGACGAACATGGAGCTGATACACGTTTGAACTGACCACAGAGCTGCGTTCATGAAACCTGCTGAAACCACTGTTGAAGAGGAGACATGTTTGAGTTGCACATCTCCCTACCCTAAAGAAAGAAAGGCTTGAACACCTCGCCCATCTCTGCTGTTGGCAGTTCTTCGGACAAAGGCCTGTGCTGTCCAACAGACTGACTTTACACAGCACACTGCAACAAGGTGAACAAGTTCATGACAACAGAAGCACCACGCGCCTGTAACTGTTACTTGAGGTAACCGTGTCCCACCTCCATCAGGAGAAATCACACCAGGGATGGAAGAACAAACACTCATCAAAAAGCCAGAGGGACAACGCTGAGGTTCAGAAAAATGCATCACTGGGCCCGGAGGCTTTTCCAGCTGACACAGAAAGAGACTGGAAAGTTTCCAAGACAGAAAGACCAACAACAACACGCCCACAGCCAACGTAGATTCAAGACTTAACCCAACATGCACCTCATGTTACTGTGGGAGGAAGAGCCCACACAGGCACAGCAAACCGCTTAAGCTGCTCATTAGTAATGAGGTGGAAAGTGAAAAAAGGAGAGCCACCTTTGCAGCGGAAAGACGCAAGACCACACTGGAAAGAACCGTTATGGTGTTTACCCATGGGTGATGGTTCCTGCACCGTGAGAAAAACTCATTCACTCAGACACATCAGCTGCTTTATGAGATGTTGAATTTGGGGAGCTGTGAAAGTTGTTTAAAAGTAACAAAGAGCCCCCTATAATCACAGCACATAAAGATCTACCTCTGCTCACTGAATAAGTCCAAAAGAAGCCCGATTCTCACCTTCAAGATTTCTGTGAACTAAAAGAACCAGTAACACCAGCAGGACCACAGCACAGACTGATCCAGCAGTGACCAGCAGAGACAGCTGAGGAGAGGAGAGCAATGCAGATTTGATTGTTGCCGTTGGTGTGGTGGTGTGTGTCTCTAAAATGAAGCAAACACAGTCATTAAGTTGTGGTCACATTGTGAATGTTGAAAGCTGCAGAAACACAGACAGGTGAGTGTGTCACCTGTGACAGTGATCCAGCTGGATGGAGACTCTCCATGACCGCTGATGTCACACTTGTAGAGGCCTTCATCAGACCTGGAAACATGCTGGATGGTCATGTGACCTGTAGGCTCTTTGCCGATGAAGACGCCATCTTTGAAGAAAGCAGCTGGGAGGTTGGAGGGAGTGGTCTTTGTTTGACAGAGCAGAGTGACATCATCTCCCTCCATCACAGGGAGGACAGGACTCTGCAGGATCACTGATCCACCTCAACACAGAGACAAACTACAGCATTTCATCCATTTACACACAGCTTCATCAACACTAACTCCACACACTCAGCTTACCAGTGACTGTGAGCTGAACCATGTTACTGATGGCACCCTCTCTGGACTCACACCAGTAAACTCCACTGTCCCATGGCGATGCAGCTGATGGTACAGGAAGAACCAGCTGTTGCTCCCCACCCATCTCCACACTGAGTCCTCTGTCGTGTGCTTGTGTTCCTCCTCAGAGTCCATCCAGCAGAGCTGTCGTCCTCCTCACAGCTCAGAGACACAAAGTCTCCTTTAAAGAACTGAGAGCTGCTGGGACTCACAGTCAGACGAGCTGTGAGGGTTACAATATATTTTTCATTTATTTAAATTCAAACCTAGAAAATGAGAATAAAACTCAATGAGAAGCTAACAAGCATTTAAAATATTTAAAAGGAGGTTACTGACCTTGGGTTGTTGTCCAGCAAAGCACTGAGGTCAGAGCTGAGGAGAGATGACAGTTGTGTTAGTTTGAAGCCAACAGCCCCCCCACCCCTCTTCTACTTTTACAGCTTGAACAGCAGGTCTATGAGGCTCTTCTTTGGCTGATTTGATTAATTTCATGTTTTTGTACTCACCGTGCAGTAACAGAGCTCCACAGGTAAAAGTTCCTCTTTAAGCTTTTGTTAACCTGAATTCAGCCTCACGTCTCCCCCATCAGTTACTAACAGAGGAGTCAAAGTTCAACATTTAAAACAAAGAACTTCTCTACTTACAGAGCGCACACAGCAGAGACATTTCCTCCATCATTGCGTTGAGTGATATGACCTTATTTTTACTTCTTCTTATAGAGACACAGAGTAAACCCCGCCCCTTTTTGTAATATGTGTAGGATGTATGTAAACTGTAGATCATGATTCTTCCCTAATGCAGGATTGTAGCTCCTCGTCACATCATGGACTGCATAGACATCGGTGCCGGCTCAGCAGGATGGATCCATGCCTGATTCTGACCCTCCGTCTGAATGCTGCAGCGTGGATCGAGGCTCGTCAGAGCAGGCACCCCTTTTACAAACTTCTATTTATATTTGGTGAGCATGTGTGAGGTGAAGCCTCAGTTTCCTGTTCTTAGCTGGCACCCAAAGTGGTCCCCGCTGCAGTACACATCTGCTTCAAGGTTGTAATGAGGGGTTATTTGAGTTGCTGTTAGCTTCCTGTCAGCTTAAAGCAGTCTGGCCATTCTCCTCTGAATGAAACTGGAGGTCTGTTCTAAGCGCTGAGAGCTGGTTGCCACAGAGTTACTTCCTGTGTGCTCACAGACTTTCACATTGTTTTTGACACGGCTGAAATAGTTAAATGTAGCATTAAGAACGACACAATCACAAGTACACACACCACAGCTGATGGAGACACGCTCAAATTTTTATTTTGTCTCCATGTTCAACTGCAAATTCTTTATTTCACCTGAGTTTCATTCTGAAAAAACAAAAAATCACATTCATACAGGAAACCAGAGCAGAGAGAGGGTTATCAGGCTGCAACCACTGACAGGTGACGCTAACGACATTAACTGTTACAGGTGGTGCTTTGTTACAATGCACTCTGGGAAACCATGGATTGATTTGGATGTTACTTTGAGATGTATCACCAGCTAAATGTTGTTTCTAACCCATCTGTGGCAGGAGCGACTCCCCCAGCAGTACAAGGCGCCACACTGCACCAGAAAAGGTGCTGATGCGTTATATCCCCCCTGCCTGCAGGATCGAGGAGTTGCAGGGAGCGTAACACAAAAACAGGCAAATCAGAAACGGGATCTTGCACACACCTAAAAGTTTTATTTACAGTTATTTACAAATAGCTATTTACAACATTGCCCCTCCCCTCCACCCGCCACAAGAAGTTATGATAAAGGAGATGATCTATCTTAATAAAAAAGTCTAGCCATACCTAGTCACAGCTCTGGGAGTTCTCCCTGCCTTCTGACACCAAAGTCAGTAAAGTAAATGCGGATACGGTGATGGCCTTTGGGACGTGCAATGCACCAGCCACTTTCCCCTATTTATATCTATATCTATATATCTATATTATATCTATATCTATATCTATATATATATATATATATATATATATATATATATATATATATATATATATATATATATATATGTGTGTGTGTGTGTGTGTGTGTGTGTGTGTGTGTGTGTGTATGTGTGTGTGTGTGTGTGTGCCTGTGTGGAGACACACAGGCTACATAAGGAAACGCCCCATTTGCCCACTCTCCATATGCTCGGCACAGGCCTCGGGGCTTTGGTATTACGTAACATCACTATCTCTTGTATTGGCTCTGCTTTCCAGCAACGCCGCAACAGGTTGTTTTAGGACGCAAATAAAAAGAAACGCAAACAGATCTCAGCTTCTCCGTTACCCGTTGAATATACCAGGATTTGCGGTGGGATCTTCAAAACGACGAAATGGCGTCTGTTAGACCTGCAGCGCGTTACTGTTTGCTGCTGGTGGTCTGCTTCGTGGTTTCCGCATCTGCAGGTGAGCAGGGAGATCTTGTTACTCTATATTACATTGTAACGAATGGTTGATGCAGTGCGGTCACTTTGAGAACCAACGCTTGCGTTATGTGTGTTATTACCTATCGTCATAAGAGAAATGCTATCCCATTTGTTCACATCAATGACGACAAGCACAAACAAACGATGAGATTATCAACTTACTAATAACCGCCTTCAACAGATTTTAACACATTTATTCATTACAAGAAAACGCGCCGTTTCCACAGAGTAATTCTGCCTCAGATTAGCAGGAAACGCCGTCACAGTGTGACTCAGTGTGTGTCAAAGCAGACAGAAATCAGAAGCTTAAACTATGTTAAACCAACATGTCAAAATTGAGCTAAATTAATATTTAATTTTCACATTCACTCCTAATGATTCTTGCTCCCTCCTTTTATTACTGTAACAATGTTAGAATCATGATGATGATCAGCAGGATTAGAGTGGGATTTGAGCTGATATTTAAAACAGAAAAAGTACTGCAAAAAATATTTACTTCTTTTATCTGCAGCAAGAAAAGATAAGATAAGATCTTTATTGTCACTGCACAATACAACTTTTTGGAGCTGTGTCGATATAATGAACACAAAATAGAAATAAAAATATAAATAGAATAAACAGAGATCTGATATTTACACTGAAAATGGCAATAAACTATCCAAGGATGTTGCTTAAAACATATTTGAGCTTTAGTATTAAAACAGGAGGCTCTATAATATAAACGAACACATCAGCTAAAAACACGTCTTTATGTCAGATTATGATTACATTTTATTTTTGTGTTTTATTTTGTGTTAATTTGCTATTTAATGTTTACAATATGGTGAAAATTTAACTAAGATTTGGCATTGATCTGATACCAAGTAAACACAGGGCCAGTACCACTGATATTGATACCAATATTTTTTATAATTATAAAGAATTTTCATGAAGTTTAAGTGTTTTGTGATTTTTTTCCCCCCTTTGGCTCATTAATTAGTTAAAACCCAGGTTAGAATTAGGCAAAGTTTATAGGTAAAAGAAAATACCTTATCAAAATAAAAGTTTTCGTTCTGAAGTAATAGAATAGTAACAAAACAATTTCTGGATTCTTTCTTAAATC
This sequence comes from Pterophyllum scalare, assembly GCA_024447675.2. NCBI lineage: Eukaryota > Metazoa > Chordata > Actinopteri > Cichliformes > Cichlidae > Pterophyllum > Pterophyllum scalare. Next base: position 56,974 of record JAMQGT020002208.1, on the reverse strand, counting down.
AAGTGTACAAAATTATCACTTTACAACTAATTAAAACTTTTTTTCAGGCAGTGTTCGGAAATTATAATAAAAAAATGTAATAAAAAATTTCCCTTCATTCACTAATTTTCTGGATTTTTTCTTAAATAAAAAAAAACTGTACAAAATTATCACTCCACATCATTATTAGACATCGAAAGCGTGACGGTATAATGTCAAAACAGTGCGGGGGAGGGGGGGCAAAGTGTGCCTGCTCAGCTTGCATCTTTGAGGAAACTGCAGCTCTGCATACAGGAGAGAAACTAAAGCTAAAGTATCGACCATTACACTGATATTGATCAATATTCATCACCAATGTTGGTATTGATATTTGGATCGAGCCACCCTGAGGACAACTCAACCATCACCAGCTTGCTTTTTCCACTTTCAAGATGTACTATTGTGGTAAGATCACCACTCCTACTCCGACAGGCACCACAAAGAAAAAGCAACATACAGATATCTCAACATACAGATAATTTCTTGGAACACTTTTTAAATTGATTTACAACGAATTAAACCTATTTATTATTAACAATGAACTGATTTCTTAACCTAATAATGTCTTTACATTAAAGACATCACACAATGTGCCCATAGACAGAGACATAAACATCTGATTAAGTACCAGAACACACAGATATTTCTGCCGTAGGAGGTTTTCCAGTTTGTTTTGGCATCTCTCTCAGACACACTGACAAATATATACACAAATATAGACTAATGAAACCTAAGAAAATATTGCCCATAATTGATGTGCATCAGCTGCTATGCATAAACTCTGTTATCCAGTTATTCTCCCTCTGGTTCAGTTTGGCAGAGCTCAGTGTTCTCACTGTAGCTCCTCATTGTGATTGGCTGCTGTAGAAGTGAACAGCTGCATTTTCCAGTTTTCCCCCTCTGCTCTGTGCTGTTTCCTTCTATCAGACCACACAATTTAATTTGGAGTGGAGCAGGCCTGAGCTCAAGGTAGAATATGTGGCCAATCATGCTCACTGAAACAATCAGCATCCATCTTTTATGAACCGGGGGGATCTGCAGGAGAGACAGATGAAGAAGACATGTCTTTGATTCTGAAGGATGTGATTGACTACAAAGTCAATGAAGGACCTCCAGCTGTGTCCCATTAAAGGTTTTAATGGTGGTTACAGGAAAAAGCGATGCTGCTTTGGATGCTAGAAAGAAAATTTCCTTTCGCTCCACCTGAATTTGACATCTCAGTAATGACTCCGCCTCTTTCCACTAACTGCGTGTATGCAGACACTCTTCACTGTACTGAATAATCGCTAGTGCTAATGGAGGTGCCCGCTAGCAAACTGTGGTTATAGCGATCTGTTCTGGTAGCTACAGCTAAAGTAAAAAAAAAAGAAGTACTACACACACGGCTGAGAGCAGTGGAGGCGTGGAAAAGGGAAGGAATCTTTGCTGCTCAGCTGAAATCTTTGGTTCAAATGTGGATTGAACTCAAGTATTCTTAGAGTCCCATTTCTTTTTCTGATAGCCAACATCACAGCTAGATTTCAGTATCCATTGCCTACTATAGTCCTTCTGGTTCAGCACAGAGTAGTAGGCTCTGTTTGTAGCTCAACTCCATGGTTAGCGCTGTAGAAACTGGAAGGTCTACTTTTACCTTCTTAACCTTTTGATTCTGTTTTCCCACTTTCAGCTCAGACAAACATCTCGGCTGCTGTTGGTGACGGTGTCACTTTACCATGTAAAGCTTCAAATAACTCTATCAGAGCTATGTGGTGGAGCAGACCTGACCAAGAGCCAAAATATGTCCTTATGTACCGGGATGAGCAGTTTGTTCCAGAAGAACAGCATCCATCCTTTAAGAACCGGGTGGAGCTGCAGGACAGACAGATGAAGGATGGAGACGTGTCTTTGATTCTGAAGAATGTGATGATTATTGACAGTGGAACATACCGAGTGCCATGTCTTCATGGAAGGTCCAAAACAAACAAAGAGAACTGCTGATTACATCAGTGTCATCAACCTGAGTGTATTTCCAGGTGAGTCAGTAGAGTTCAGTGTGTCTATGATCAGAGGTGAAGCTCCTGTTTGTTGTAAATTTCTGTATTCAGACTCCACTGTACTTCCTCAGATTGAGCACAGCAGCAGAAACTGGAAGTTACACTGACATTTTTAACCTTTCCCCCTTTGTTGCCTAACCTTTCAGCCCACAAAAGCAGCACAGCTGGACAGACTGTCACTCTTCCATGTCAAGCTCCAAACAGCAATCCCAATCCCAACACAGTTGTAGAGTGGAGCAGAGATGACCTGGAGCCACAATATGTTCTCAAGTACCACCACAACCACAGTGAGCTCGGTCCACCTTTTATGAACCGGGTGGATCTGCGAGACAATCCAATGAAGGATGGAAATGTGTCTTTGACTCTGAAGGATGTGAAGATCAGTGATGCTGGGACATACAAGTGTTCGCGTCTCCATGGGAGAAACAAACCGCAGGAAGAGATCCATTGTAGAGACAGACCCCATCAGTGTGATCAACCTGAGCGTTGCTCCTCCTCCAGGTGAGTGAGCAGAGTTCAGTGTGTCTGTGATCAGAGGTGAAGCTGCTTCCTGGTTGTTGATGTTTGTTTCTAAAGATGTTGTTGATGAGACTTTGTAGAAAGCAGCTGGTCTGAGTGATGTGATCAGAGTGCAGTAGATAATGTCTGACAGCAGTTTGAAGAGGAAATGGATTCTGTTCTGTTCTTCACTCATCACCTACCTGACAGCTGACACCACACCTGTTTCTACCTGCAGGTCAAACAGGAGGTCCTTTGCAGTGGTGGCTGGTCTGTTGGTTTCTGGCACCCTTGTTTTGGTCGTTGGAGGTGTCCTCTTTTCTGCTCTTCAAAAGATCCAAAGATCAAAAACGTTAGGCTTGATCCTGGCTAACGACGGGTTTATTTAAATATCTGAACTTCACCTGAACTGAATGTCCCCTGCTGCTCATTCAAATTCTCCAATGCCCCTGGAGTTTACTGTTCCCGGTCCAACACAGTTGTCTCTAATGGAATGAGTTTAAAGGAGCAGCGGGGTGCATGTTTAACTCACTGCAGTGGATTGAATATTTCTCTTTTATTGCATAAGTTCAGTGCTCATAATTTTATGAGAAAACACAAACATGTCAAGACATTAAGACACGACCTTTAATCCTGATCACAAAGTAGATTTTTAAGAGGAAAAGATCAAAAACTAAATGTATTAAAAATATTAAACGCACAAGTTGCAGAAGAAACAAAATAAAAATATTAGGAATAATGTAAAAAATAAAATTGATTAAAAAAAAAAGATTGGACTGAATAAAGGAACCACTTAGGAAACCTTAGAGAAAATTTTAAAAAAAAAAATCCAAAATACAGGAAGTATTGAAAATGAGACTAAATTAAAGTAAGCAAATATGTTCCATGTGTGCTTTGGCTGCCACACAACATGTGGTGCATAGCTTAGTTTCAACCTTGGTGGATATTAAAAACTTAATATATTAATCTTTTATGTTCAGATATATATAGTGAGATATATAGTGAGAGAGAGATGGAGAGAGAGATATAGCCTCCAATCCAAATGACAGTATCAGTCGCTAGCACAGGCAGAACGATGCGCTAATATTTGTGTCTTTTGTGTCATGTGGTCATGTTCGTGGGCAACCTTGCCTTAGCTCAGGAGGTAGCTCCGGTTTCTGTTTTATCAAAAAGTTGCTGGTTCAATCTCAGGCTGTTCCAGTTGGCATGCCAAAGCATCCGAGGGCATAATACTGAAGTGCCTGTATGACTGAGTCACATTGTACACTTTGAGCACTCGAGCAAAGTATTATACAAGAAACAATTAATTTATTCTGTTAACTGGTTGCATCAAATGCCATTTAGTCCGTGTAGTCTTCTCAGAGATCTGAGAAAATACAAAATATGTATTCTTTGAGGATTTGCTTGTTCACAAACACTTCCATCCACAATGTGCTACAGAAACGACTAATGCAGTCGCTTTTTAAAGCAGGACAGGCTCGATATATGTTGTGAGATAAGTGGAAGTCTTATGAGACTAAAAGTATGTTTTAGTGGGTTTCTGTGATATGTGATAGTCCATACTCAGGAAATACTCAACACTGCTGTTGGCGTCACGCTTCTGTACCTGGCTTTGTATTTTTGAATGCATCAGTACTTGTGCTTTTAAGCAGAATGCAGTGCAACAAATGAATAAAAGTTAAATGTGAAAAACATTCAGTGGTTCTGTTTTACATTTTGATTTTTAAAGCTCAGATTATTTATCAGTAGGATTTGTGATTATTTTCTTTTCATTCACCAAAATATTTCTAAATATTGTAATTATTTAGCTTTTTGACATATAAAATAACAGGAAGAAGTAGCAGCTAAGTTGAGAACGCTCTTTCAACCAATCAGATTCTGTCTTAGTTTTGAACAGACACAAGGGGTGTAAGCCTGCCACTGGTAACCCCAACAGCAGCTAATTGTCAAATCTGCGAACAGTGTTGCCAACTTAGTGACTTTGTCGCTACATTTAGTGACTTTTCACTTTTCATTGTACTCATAACAATTCATCAGACGTCTTCATAGAACCCACAAACTGCACACTGGCTTTGTGTCTCTGTGACTGTATGAATGTGATGCAATTAAAAACAAACGAATATTGCAGACGACGGTCTGAAGGTCCAGCGGGGGCCAGCAGCTGGAGTCCAGTTGTTGGACTGGTGGACTACTTGAGTGAGGAGTAGATGACATCTGGCTCTGGTTTAAAGTCAACACAACACAAACACGCACAGTTAAAATGTGATGAGGGAAAAATAAAGTAAAATAAAAAACCTGTGCATAAAAACAGGCTTATGTTTATATAAAACTAATGAAAAAATGAACTCTCATGGCAAACATTGATTTGGTAGTCATTGAGTCAACCACAAACTCCTCTGTGTACCAAAGTATTCTAGAGTCAAATGTGAGGCCATCTGTCCCACAGCTAAAAGTGGATCATACAACAGCTACAACAGACCATTCAAAGCCCACACCTCAACCTGACTAAACTGCTGTGGTGAGTCCTTAAGTAAGCTCTGCATGAACTGGTACCTGTACACCTCAATGAACCAAAGCTGTGAATAAGAGTGGGGACAAATTCCTGTACGAAGGAAAACGTTACTGCAAGTTATTACTGCTAATTGTGGTTACAAGTTACTTATCTGTCAGGTAAGTATGATCAGAACCATTTGAGAACTGTGCCAGTGATGCCAACCCAGTTCCACTAACAGGAAAACTCCACAGAGGTCCACACAGGAACAATAAGCCAACTTTAACCATTCCTTTGAAGATTTTTTAACTGACTTCTGACTGGACAAAGATACCAACATGAACCCTCACATACACACATAGCATATAAAACACTACCTCTGCTCCGCCTCATTGGCTGTCCTTGATGATCTGAGGTTTTGACATCAATATATGTGATGTCATCTGTGACGTTATATTCAACTTCTTCCCTGTTGGCTGAAAAAGTGTAATGAAATAGTATTGTGATTTGGTATTAAGTAAATTTAATGAACACTTAAGTAAAATGTATTTATATAAATAACATTAATAAATATAAAGATCCAGAAATCTGAGTCTTACTTTCAGGTTTCCTGTGTACGTGTCCTCGTACCAGCAGAACCAGTAACACCAGCAGAACCCCAGCACACAGTGATCCAACAGATGACAACACAGAGAGCAGGGGAGAGGAGCAAGCTGTAGGTGGAGGTGTGGATGTGGGTGGAGGTGTGGTGGTGTGTCTCTCTAAAATAAAGCAAACACAGTCATTAAGTTGTGGTCACATTGTGAATGTTGAAACCTGCAGAAACACAGACAGGTGAGTGTGTCACCTGTGACAGTGATCCAGCTGGATGGAGACTCTCCATGACCGCTGATGTCACACTTGTAGAGGCCTTCATCAGACCTGGAAACATGCTGGATGGTCATGTGACCTGTAGGCTGCTTCCTGATGAGGGAGCCATCTTTATAGAAAGCAGCTGGGAGGTTGGAGGGAGTGGTCTTTGTTTGACAGAGCAGAGTGACGTCATCTCCCTCCATCACAGGGAGGACAGGACTCTGCAGGATCACTGATCCACCTCAACACAGAGACAAACTACAGCATTTCATCCATTTACACACAGCTTCATCAACACTAACTCCACACACTCAGCTTACCAGTGACTGTGAGCTGAACCATGTTACTGATGGCACCCTCTCTGGACTCACACCAGTAAACTCCACTGTGCCATGGGAGGACACCAGTGATGTTACAGGAAGAACCAGACCATCTTCCCCACACATCTCCACACTGAGTCCTCTGTCGTTTGCTTGTGTTCCTCCTCAGAGTCCATCCAGCAGAGCTGTCATCCTCCTCACAGCTCAGAGACACAAAGTCTCTTTTAAAGAACTGAGAGCTGCTGGGACTCACAGTCAGACGAGCTGTGAGGATCAAATGAACAATCTCTCAAAATTATTTTAACAAGTCCCCACAACACAGACTCTAAACTACATTTGATGTTATTAGGGTTACAACAGCACCTGCCAGTCTATAAACATCTACAGATCACCACTGAAAGCATCAGGTCTGACAGGTGATTTGAAATTGTTCGAATGGAAGGTTACTGACCTTGATTTGTTGTGTGGCCCAGCAATGAAAACAGAGCTAAAGAGAAATGGGATCTGGATTAGATGAGCTCCACAGTTCCACATAAGTTAATGAGTCAAGCCTGAATCATAGAAAAGTATTACTCGCTCAATAAAGATCGATATCTGATGGCTCTTTAATCGTGTGACTACACTGAAAGGAAGGCCCTCCCAAGTTTTGTGTAGCACGTGTGTGTGTGTGCGCCCCCATGTGGAGATTAGTGGGTAGCACAGTCCCTGCCTTTCTGATGCAGCAGCCGTAAGCTCGCTGACCAGGTGAATTGCAACACCTTTGTTCTTTTTCACAGGTCAGTAACATGAAAAACTGAACACTGAAGTTTTACATGTTACACTGACCATGAATGAACACTAATTTTTTAAAATTTATCTTGTGTCCTATGACAGCTGGGATAGGCTCATAGGCTTCCTCAGCTCAAACTCCAGTCAGAGAGTCTGTGCAGGTTCTCAGTAATCCAGGTCCTGAAGATGTTTTACCTCTCATCTGAAAGGCTTCTTCAGTTCTTAAATCAAAGGTGGAGAGACCCGGGTATTTAAACCGCAGTAGGCATAGTTCCCTGGAGGTGATTATGACCCTCTGTTGTTCATGTGCATAATCACATGTGCCACATGAGTGGGTCATTGCAATCAGTGGCTTTAGGTGAAACCAATTTGGTCCAAAATGTGAACATTGGGTATCCTTAAAAGAGTGACCTTTGCCCTTCAGATGCAGATGTACAGCTGAGTCCACACCCACAGGAAACCTTTAGGATGAGAGGTAGAGGTGAAACGTCCTCAGGAAACTTAAAGTCCAGACGCCCATTTTTCAAGCTCCAGAGATTCCAGGCAGAGAGAGTAAAGAGTCGTTCTGTGTTAACTCACGGTTCTGCTTCGGGTTTGTACTCCTAACATAAAAGGAAGTGTTTTTCACAACTGTGATGGTCAGGTGAGGAGACAGCTAGAGCAACTATACCAAGGCGAGGCTGCAGGCCCCGATTGCTTCAGTACCAGGGTCATGATGTCCTGTGCTGCTGTCTGGTATCCTGTGGCATCTCTTCAACCCGAGTCTGCTACAGGAAAAGCATCAGTGCTCTGTAAGACTTCATGTTTAGTGCACTTTCCAAAGAAACCACCTATTATGGCCTTAACAACTTCAGACCAGCCATCCATCCATCCATCTTCTGACTCTTATCTGGGTCCAGGTCACATGGCACAGCACTCTAAGCAGAGACACTGGCCCCTTTTTCCACCACCTGGGTGCTGGTGCCAGTATTTGAACCATTCAGCGGTTTTTCCACCCCAAACACACTCGGTGCTCGGCCGAAAAACGGTTTCAACTCGTGCCCTGCAAGCTAGCTAATCTCTAACCAGCGACGAAAGCTGCAGAAGGGCGTGACTCTGCCATCCCAATGTAAAGTTTTCTACTGCTGTTTCACTGCCTGGTGTGTATTGCAGGAGAAAAGCGATGTCACAGCTGTGAATTTGTTTGGGCTCTAAGGCTGAACTTGCTGCTTTGTATCAGTTCATATCACAGAAGTGTGTACTTTTAGTCTTGTTCGTGTCTGTGTTTCCCTCTGTGCTGCACACAGATGCTGCAGTAGTTTGGTTTGGACTGTAAAATATGTTCACAGCACAAGAAAGGGGAGCATGTTCCCCCACGTTTGTGCCCTTTGGCTTCCGTGTCCAGACGAGGACCCGCCCACACTCATACGTAAAGGAGCAGCTCACAAAGTGCGGTAGAAATGCAGGTCTGTTAAGCATTTCACCGCTTCATTGAAACTGACACCAGCACTGGCACGAGCACCGGCACCACAGTGGTGGAAACGTGGTAACTGAGTACTCCCTCTCCCTTGCCACCTCTTGCAGCTTGTCCAGGGGGACACCAAGCGATTCTCAAGCCAGACAAGAGATATAAACTCTCCAGCCCCAGGGCTTCATCCCAGTGGGACATGCCTGGAAAACCTTGCCTTGCCTAGGAGGCTCCTGGCAGGCATCCTAGTCAGCAGCCCAAATTGCCTCAACCTTCTCTGTTCGATGTGGAGCATTAGTGGCTTTACATCGAGCCCTTTCTGAGTGGCCAAACTCCTCACCCTTAGTCAGAGCTGAGCTGGGAAGGAAGCTCATGAGTGAATGTAACTAAAGTGGTAAACTGACAGCTTCGGTTTGCTCAGATCTGTCTTCACAGACTGCTACAGTCGCCATCACTGCTAACACCTCACCAATCTATCTGTAAGTTTCTGGCTCCACTCTCCCCTCACTCCCAGATACTCTCAGCATACTTCTCCACCTGGGGCAGCAACTCGTTCCTGACCTGCATTGAACACTCAGTGTTTTTCCAACTGAGGAAAATGGCATCGGACTTTGAGACGCTAATTCTCACTTCATGCTTGAGTCACTGAAGCCAACAAAACCACACCCTCCACAAAAAACAGAGAGAAGATTAGACACCCTCCACCCCTTTGTTGTGCTAAGAAATTATGTCCATAAGCAGCACAGGATACCTGAAGGGAGAAAGTCAAAGCTTCTCCAAGTCCGCAAAACACATGTTGACTGGTTCGGGACACTCCCATTCACCTTCAAACATCTCTGAGAGAATAAAGAGCTGGTCCACCATCCCACGGCCAGGAGGAAAAGCCACATTATTCCTCCTGAAGCCGATGTTTGACTAACAGATGGGCTCTCCTCTCTTGTACCCTGGCGTAGACCTTCCCAGGCAGGCTGAAAAAAATGATCCCCATCACATCATCACTGATTCTGCTGTACTGGCTCCCCATTAACTTCAGGGTCAATTTTAAGATTCTGATTTTGATTTTTGACATCTATGCGTCCGCCTCAGTATAGATGTATGTGACGTAGCCATGCAGGCTGTGCATCACACAAGGCTGAGTACTAAAGGACACAGTCCACACTTACAGCTAAAGAGAAACCTTTGAAACGCCAGTGAAATTCTTGTGGCTGAAACCAATGTTTTGTTATCTAATCACATTCTGAAATGAAAAGAAAAGAAAAATAATCTAATATAATGAACTACCTGCTTTTCAAATTGAGGAAAATTAGATGAAATGCACAGAGCAGATCCCCCAGAGTCTCTAAGACTTACAGTGAAGGTCTATGTGCAGGCATGCAAACCTCAGTGTGGTTTTACAGACTGACGGGTTTGCTTAAAAACAGCAGTTAAACTTCACGTATCCTGAATATGTGCACTGCCTCTGAGATAAGAAACAAACCCACTACTTGTAGCTCAGACCGTAAAAATATCCATCCTGCATCACTATTGATTCACTTCTGTCATATTTGCTGGTTCCTAATTAGACACGCAGTACAATTCTGCACAATTTGTGTTCATCAGCCAAGCAGACATTCAAACAGACACTCTGTACTTACACAGCAGATGTGGTAGAGACATTTTCTTCACTCTCCTTTTCCGTCATCTGATCTTTTTTTCCTGTCTTCGGTCGCTTGAAGTAAAGCCCGCCCGCTTCCTCTGTGTAGGTGTATTTTTTCCATTAAGGCCTTTGAAAATAATTACATGTGACAGGAAATTAAGAAAGGCACAAAAGGCCCACTTTAAGTTTTGTTTTCCACTGAGCTCGTCTGGAGAACAGCTGTTAATATTACAAACCGATAATGTGACATTATATGAAGATATTCAATTATTTTATGCTTTTAACTCTGAATTGGAAAAAGATCAAATTATTTCAAAGTAATGTACAGAATTCAATATTTTTACAGTCATTTAAAGTTAAAAGAAAAAAAAAAGTTAAAAATTTATTGCAAAACCTCTTTAAGAAAGATCCACACAGTAAAGTGTGTTCATTTGTGATGCTTTGGCTAAAAGTGTTTAAATGAGCGCTCTGTGGTCTTCAAGCTTCCTTTTCGAGAACTCGGCTCAGCAGAGGTGTCAAAACCCACCCAGGAGGCATCCTAGTCAGACGGCTGAACCACCTCAACTGGCTCCTTTCAATGTGGAGGAGCAGCAGCTCATATCCGCCCCTTGTATACACCATCTTGTTCTTTCAGTCACTCCCCAAAGCGCGTGACCATTGGTAATCATAGGGACGTAGATCGACTGCTAAACCGACAGCTTTGGTTTTTCCTCTCTTCACCCCAACATCACTCCATGCTGGGAGACACAGCAAACCTTCTGGCAATGGCACATATCGCTGCACCATCATGGAGGAGTTGGACTACCTATGCAGCCTCTCTAGGGTCCAGGTATGGTCTCATGCTACCAGCACTGATACCAGGCAGACTATTTTTTTTAAAAAGATCAGAAAAGATGGAGAGAAAAGTGTGTGTGTCCTGCACCTGTAAAACCATTCCTGTGTTGGGGGTTGCCTCATTGTTGCCCCTCTAGTGCGCCTGTTAATTTCATGAAAACTAAAGCAGCTGAAACTGATTAACAGCCCTGTAGCTTCTAGCGGAAGAAAACATAAGCCTGAACTGATGTCTCCGTTCTTTATTCGTCAGCTCAGATTATACACAAACCAACATAAGAGCTGAATGAAAGACTACATGTTGCAAACCTTATAATCTTTATGACATTATGCACTGGGGTCATTTACAAGCCCCCTCTGATACTTACCTGACCACATCGATATCCCAGATGTAATGATGTGCGCATTGATACAATATCAATACTTCTGATACCAGACCTTTATGCTTTAAAACTGATTCTCAAATCCAGGTATCAATACTTCAGTCATTTGAGATAATGTATCATAACAAGAACACATTAAAATACAAACAAATTGAGATCTTGCCTAAATGAGAGGTTGATGGGAACTACTTTTTCTTCCTCCTGGTAAGTGTGTTATGCGTAAGGATGTAATGCATAAGTGCAGCGTGCTGCTACTGCTCACTAACTCACTCAAACAGACATAAGGGCAAAACTTACATCAAGGGTGCAGCCGTTTCATCTCCACAAATAGCCAAGACACGATCTGTGACGTTTGTGGGAAATAAGTAATGAATGAGGCTGCTACCTCAATGTACTCCTGAGTTTAAATAAATAGATTGATGTTATTGATAGACAATTAGTTAAGCAGCAGGAATGTCTTAAAAACATAAAGGCCTGGATGACCTCTAATTTCCTGCTTCTAAATTCAGATAAAACTGAAGTTCTTGTACTCGGCCCCACAAATCTTAGAAACATGGTGTCAAACCAGATACTTACTCTGGATGGCATTACTTTGGCCTCCAGTAACACTGAGAAATCTTGGAGTCATTTTTGACCAAGATATGTCCTTCAATGCACATATTAAACAGATATGTAGGACGGCTTTCTTACATCTGCGCAATATTTATAAAATTAGAAACATCTTTTCTCAGACTGATGCTGAAAAGTTAATCCATGGATTTATTACTTCTAGGCTGGACTACTGTAATTCATTATTATCAGGCTGTCCTAAAAGCTCCCTGAAAAGCCTTCAGCTGATCCAAAATGCTGCAGCTAGAGTACTGACAGGGACTAGAAAGAGAGAGCAGATTTCTCCCATATTGGCTTCTCTTCATTGGCTCCCTGTTAAATCTAGAGTAGAATTTACAATCCTTCTAACATACAAGGTCTTGAATAATCAGGCCCCATCTTATCTCAAAGACCTCATAGTACCGTATCACCCCAATAGAGCACTTCGTTCTCAGACTGCTGGCTTACTTGTGGTTCCTAGGATACTTAAAAGTAGAATGGGAGGCAGAGCCTTCAGCTTTCAGGCCCCTCATCTGTGGAACCAGCTCCCAGCTTGGATTCAGGAGACAGACACCCTCTCTATTTTTAAGATTAGGCTTAAAACTTTCCTTTTTGATCAAGCTTATAGTTAGGGCTGGATCAGATGACCCTGAACCACCCCTTAGTTATGCTGCTATAGGCCCAGGCTGCTGAGGGGGTGCACCATTTCTTTTCATTCACCTTTGTTTATACTTCACTTTGTATTTAATCATTAATCTCTGGCTCTCTTCCACAGCATGTCTTTTGTCCTGTCTCTCTCCACTCAGCCCCAACCGGTCGCAGCAGATGACTGCCCCTCCCCGAGTCTGCTGGAGGTTTCGTCCTGTTAAAAGGGAGTTTTTCCTTCCCACCATCACCAAGTGCTTGCTCATAGGAGGTCGTTTTGACTGTTGGGTTTTCTGTGTTAGTGTACGGTCTTTACCCACAATACAAAGCACCTTGAGGCAACTGTTGTGATTTGGCGCTTGTAGGGTTTTTGCTGAAAACCAACCCCTTTCAAGATGGCAACCACAAAAAGCTTGAGGTGCATGGAGATGAAACCAAATGAGAGGTGACTCAAATATCCAGAGCTCTGTCTTTACTTTACTAACAATAAATCATACAGTGAAACCAGTGAACAACAGTGACATCACACACCTAGCAGTAACTCCAGTCCCCCCAAAGCATAGAAAAGCCCTCTATATATAGGTTACGTTCCTTGCAACCACAGGGGAGTCCTTCCCAAAGATATTTACAATTATGTACACAGCATCTCATAAGATATCTTATTAAACCGAAAAATGAATAACACGAGCATCTCAACAAAACTAGAACACATCTAAATAATAATAGAAAGCATTTTAACAAAATCCCCATGACAAAATATCCCCCTTCCCTGCCTTCCACACTCCATGGTTCAGTCCAATCTGTTGATTGAGAATGGAAGTCAGGTGGAGTATCCTCATGTGCGCGCTTCATGAAAACACCCCCCCCCCCACCAATCAGAAATGGACCTCGGAAGAGACAAGGGTTAATAAATGCCATAACTAATTACTTTAAAATCAGACACCTTAAATATATTTAAATATGTTAAATCAATACTCAAAATCATTCATTAATATATGGTTTAACAAAATCTTCGAGATATCAAAATCTTCAGGCAATATCAAATATATAAAATGATTCATCACCTATATAGTGAAGGATGCGGCTCAGAGCTCCTTCACAGCGCTATATAAATAAAACCGAATGTTGTGTTCTTTAAGAACCCGAGATTTGAATTACACTTTTTAGGATTTACTGGACATTAGGTGTTTTTGCACAATCGGTATCGAATCTATATCGCCAATTTTAACTTGAATTTTACTCGGTATTGGATCAGAAAGGAAATCTGTGGTATCAAACATCACTACCCAGAAGTTTAATCAACTTCATGCTATACCGTTATGTTGCTTAATAGTACAGTGAAAATGGGAACAAGTTGGTTTACCAGCAAGTCTTTCAGTGTTTATTCCTCCCATGAGACTATAACACACATGCATATACAAAAGGGACAGCTTTGAACAGTCATCCACTGTAGTGAGGGTTAATTTGTGGGTCAATATTGTAAATTAGCATCTCAACAATGACATTAACTACCAAAAGTTAGCAACTAGAAATCTTTTATTAATCCTGTAATATTTTAGATTAGAGGGGGATTTACCAGAAAGCCTACTCAACTTTTCAGGAAGTCTAATTTTGTGTCCTGCATGAGCTAGCTTCCATATTTCATAGAATGACGCACGATGTGTTGGAAAACACTGTTTGGTGGCGGATATTTGTCAGGCTAAAGTGAACAAAAGTTGTCAAACACTTTGATCCTCTCGGCGTCGGTGATAAAAAAAAAAAAAAAAACCCAAACATTAAAATACCCACACAGGACCAGATTTGTTATTTTAGCGTTTTTTGGTTTGTCTTTATTTTTTACCAGGAGCTGTAGATTAACATTAAAAGTCACGACCTTGACGTGATTTTGTGGAGTCGTTTTACCGAGAAAACGATCAGAAGCGCCGTGAAGACCGTCGGATCCGCCTCTCTGGCTGCAGTGCGCGCTCCCGACACAGGGGGAACAGATTTTCTTAAGAGCGGTATGCTGCGTTAAACCGGGGACCCTACGAGAAACAACAAGTTAACTTAGAACCTCAAAGGCAGATTCACAGATACACCGTCACGCTAAAAGTCAAGGCTCCTCTATCCAGCGGCTACACTGCAATTACATGCACATCAGTAACCGCTCACACACCCTCAGTAGTTTAAAGCGCCACCTACCTGTCGTAATCACACGAGTTACCAAAATCCGACAAGGCTGCTCTGTTACTCCCACACACGCAAAAACAAGGCTCGCAGGCCGCCTGCCTTTATCCTAGGAGACGGCACTTTACAATCAACCACAGGTATGGTATGACGTCATGTAAAAAGAGCGAGGAAGAGGGAGAGAGAAGAAAGGGAGCAATCACCATAACCCAGGCCGGCCACACACACACACACACACACACACACGGTGCTCGATCGCGACAGTTTTCATCTGTATCAAGAGGTTTTTAAATACTCAGGTTAGCTTAAGTTACTAAAAGTAAAACAACAGGTCACTGTTCTGCTACTGTGTGCTGTGGTTACACTATAAGTTATATTGAGAGGGTGTGTGGGGGGGGGTCAACAAATGTGTCTGTATATATATATATATATATATATATATATATATATATATATATATATATATATATATATAAAAGTATATAACTGCTCCCCTGCACAGGGCACAGATGAAGCTGGGGTAATTATTTATCACTATGTTAACGCCTTATTAGGAGACATCAGTTCAAAATGTTCCCGGGGGGGGGGGGGCGTTACATTTGGAATCGCCGGTGAATCAGTCACTTCACACAAAAGTCGATGCGGGGTGAACAAAAGTCTCCCTCAGTGACTCGATACCCGCTTTAAAGCCTCGACTCTGAACTGGTGGTGGTGTTCACTTTTCTGTGTGAAATTCCAGAAAGCCATGTTCGTCCGCTGGATTATGCTGTCCCTTTTTTTCCTGCCGTCTGCCTCTGAGGGTAAGTCGTGGACACTTTGTGATATTACTCAGACGTTGTCTTCCGCTTTGCCTTCATGGACCTTGTTCAATTTTTCCCTTGCATATGCGCGTTGATTCTGCAGTTGTGCGCAGCACCGATGTGTTGTGTACTCACGTCGCACTTCAGAGGATGTTGTGAAGGAGGTCATGCAGAGGGTTTGGGGCGACAGGAAAGGATGGCGAGAGTTAGTTTTTTTTACCTGTATTTCCCACTCCAAGGTGATACATTTATGTCATCAAGAAAAATCCGGCTTAATTTTTAATAATTTGGTTTTGTCTGTAAAATCTAGTTTTAATGCAGCTATTTATTAGTGTGGCCCAGCTTCTTTAAACCAGTGTGGTGGCGGCATGTAGGCACATTTTCGAAGGACTTTTATTTGTGTTTTGAAAATTCCACAGAGTGAGGTTCAGAGGAGTGCATTTTTCAGATACTGTATCTGTACTTTACTTGAGTATTTATACTTTTTACTCTTACTCCCTACATTTCTTACACAAATATATGTACTATCTGTAATCTGTACTTTAGGTTTAACGCCTCTGAGAAAAGTTTGCATTTCCGGCTCCTGAAAGTGAGCGGTTTTTTTTTTTTTTTTTTTTTTTGAAGCCTCAGCGACAGGATGGGAGGGAGGGCTCGGAGACCCGAAAGAGCTAGAGGAAGTTGTACTTTACATAGATTCTGCACGCCAGAACGGTGACAGAAAACGCAAAGCACAAAAAGTGTGTGCAGTTTGTCACACAGTGTGTCTAAAGGAAAAGCTGCTGTATTTCCAGAGACCGCAAAGAATGAGAGAGAAGTGCACTCAGATGGGTCAGGCCAGGAAAGCATCTCACTCACCCTCGGAGAGACTGCCGTTCTCTCCTGTCGAGCTCCCAGTGACAAGATCATCAACGCCGTGGAGTGGACCAAGTCTGGCCTGGAGCCAGAATACGTCTTTTTGTACCAGGATGGTCATCCTGATCCAGACAACCAGCATCCGTCTTTTCAGGAGCGGGTGGATCTGCAGGACAGAGGGATGAAGGATGGAGACGCATCTTTGATCCTGAAGAACGTGACGACCGCTGACACCGGAACATATGAGTGTTGCGTCGAGATGAAAACACATCGCAGGAAGAGAGCACATCTGGATGGTGACGTCATCAGCGTGATCAACCTCAGAGTTGCTCCTCCAGGTGAGTGAGCAGAGTTCAGTGTGTGTGAGATCAGAGGAGAAGCTGCTTCCTGGTTGCTGATGTTTGGCGATGACGGCAGCTGGTCTGAGTGATGGGATCAGCTGACACCTGTTTCTCACCTGCAGGTCAGCCGGGAGGAGACGGTGCTAGAAGACTGCCAGCTGGTCGGCCAGTTTCACCTGTTGCTGCTGTTGGTTTTGTTGCTGTTGTTGTTGCTGCTGTTGTTGGCTTTGTGATCTACAAAAACGTAATCAACAGAGTCCGATTTCAATCCGGCCTCCAGCTGAGCTGCTGTTCTGAACTCAGGCAGAGAACCTGAAGCTGGTTTTTGGGGTCTTTACGAACACAGTGACTGGCATCACTGATATCACGTTGGTTAAACATTGCTTTGCTTTCAGTGTTTTTTAGGCTAACAGTGAACATTTAGACCACCACATGCTGAACACTCTGGGGACACAGTCATTTCATTCTTCGTTTCTCTGTTGGCTGCTGAAAGCTAGGGATGGGAAGCTCGACACTGAAGTTTCCAAACTGTGTCGAGCTTCCGAAGCGCAGGTGTTTCGAAACACTGCTTCGAAACCTGCTTCAAAACACCTACATCATGTGACCGTGGCTAAGCGGGGCTTCGGTGCGTTTCACTCCTGCTGTTTCCAGGCGGCCGAGGCTCCTGGATTCATTTGTTTTTTGTTTTTTGTTTTTTTTATTTAGTGAACCTGTCTTTTTGTTTTGTTTTTATTTGTTTGTTTTTGACCTGGGCCTTGTAATTCCTGATTTCTTCTTTTTACCGACGCTTCTATTTAATACAAGCAGACACAAGCACATATAACTCATTATTGTTTCTGTGGACTGTGAAGAACGATGCAGGCGATCCATTACAAGCAGGAGAAACATTTCTTCCGGTGCAAAAGTGGATCAACGAACTCACGCTGGGACAGCTGACTGTGAGCCCCGAAATCCTCAATCATCCATTTGTTTCTGCACACAGAATGACCTCTGTTTATTTTCAGAGACATTAGAGGAACTTCCCCAACTCTGACCTGCACCCACCCTCCGCTCAGTGTCCTCCTCGCTGCAGAAGCGATGAACAAAATAACGCATGCTCTTTGTGGATTACAGCTCAGCGTTCAACACAATCATCCCAGATATTCTCACCACCAAACTCCACACCCTGGGCCTCCCCCATCTCACATGTTCCTGGTTAAAGGACTTCTTAACGAACCGGCCCCAGACTGTGAGACTTGGCCCCCATCTCTCCTCCACCCGCACACTGAGCACTGGCTCCCCACAGGGCTGTGTGCTGAGCCCCCTCCTGCACTGCCTCTACACCCATGACTGCAGTCCGACCCACAATAACAACCTTATGGTCAAATTTGCTGACGACACCACAGTGGTCGGACTCATCTCAAGGGGAGATGAGGCAGCCTACAGAGAGGAGGTCCTGAAGCTGACAGCCTGGTGTTCAGAGAACAACCTGGCACTGAACACCATGAAAACCAAAGAGATCATCATCGACTTCAGGAAGCACAGGACTGACCCAGCCCCCCTCTACATCAACGGTGAGCGTGTGGAGAGGGTCCACACCTTCAGGTTTCTTGGTGTCCTCAACTCTGCTGATCTCTCTTGGTCAGATAACATCACAGCTGTTATCAAGAAGGCTCAGCAGTGACTTCACCTCCTGAGGGTCCTCAGGAAGAACAACTTGGACTCAAACCTGCTGCTGACCTTCTACCGCTCATCCATTGAGAGCCTGCTGACGTACTGTATCTCAGTATGGTATGGCAGCTGCACTGAGGCAGACAGGGTGAGGCTTCAGAAGGTAGTCAAGACAGCACAGAGAATCATTGGCTGCCTTCTCCTCTCCCTGATGGACATGCTACACCTCTTGTTGCAGGAAACCCCAAACCACAGAAACTGAATAAACATTCAAAAGTTTTCACAAGATCAGAATTTCAAAAAGTTCAGAAGTTACAAGGCAGCAGGGTGGGGTGGTGGTTAGCACTGCTGCCTCACAGGTCCCAGGTTTGATTGACAGGGGTCTCTCTCTCTGTGGAGTTTGCATGTTCTCCCCGTGTCTGCGTGGGTTTCCTCCCACAGTCCAAACACAAACTGTAAAACAACCTTGTGTTACAGAAACTAGTCTTTGGATGCTTACACGTATAGTTTGGATATTCTCTTGGTTATCTGGAACACCTTTTTCCCTCCATACTTGACCTTTGCTGTTTTATAAATGGAAACAATGATGACTGTTACAGGGCGGTGCAGATGGAGTTGGGTGTAGGCTGTATTTTGCTGACTCTTGTAGGGTTTCTGGGGATGGTGCATTAGAAACATCAGATTAAAGCACCATCAAAAGACATGAAAATGACACAGATGACTTTTACAAATGTGACATTATTAAAACGTTATTTAAACCAAATACAATGTGGAGTCACGACACATTTTTGATTGCTTTATGGCTTTAATGATGAAAAGTCTTTACGCTGAAATTTTGTTTAACATGTTGAATGCTCAGCTGTTTATGTTTTTATGCAAAATGGAACAACAACAACAGCCCAAAAGGTAAAGCAAAGGTAAAATGTGAAAATGATCCGTGCGGTGTTTTCAGTAGTGCTGGTTGGGCACAGGGCTCAGTGTTAACAGCATTAATGCTGAGGTTTGCTGGACAAGTGGATGTGCTCATGCAGAGGTCAGCTCCGGGTCAAAAACAGAACTACCTGCTTCTCCTCAAGCTGACCTGTTACGTGTTTGTTTAAAGAATGTCTGACGTGATGCTCTTTGCATGTGGAGCAGGCGTTTCTGCAAAAAGAGCTGATGGTGACTGACTGACAAGCTAAGCCTGTACGCACAATGAGCATGTATCTGTGGGGGGAGAACAAACCTCGAGGCTGTGGCTTAAACTTTTCTCGACCTCTCGCTGTTTCGCTTTGACAGAGGAAGCAGGTTCGAGAGTCGTTCCTCTGTGACTCTGAAAGTTCAAACTGTGTCCGGCTGCTGCTTGCTGATTCAGTGTGTTCGGGTTACTTGTGTTCATTAGTGTTTGTCAGACTGAAGTGAACCCTGCTGGCTTTGTGTTTGCGCTATGATTGGCTGAGTTACCTCAGAACAAGAGAAAGTCTTTAAGCTACAGCGGAGCTCACGTCCGTGAAACTGAGTCATAATTCAATCAGTGAAAGCTTCTGATCAGAGAAGGGCCTTTTGTTAGTGTGAGAATAAGAATGAAAGCAGAAATGTGCTGTTGAGCCCTGTGTGACAAAAGCCAGCGTAAAGGTCCTGAGAGTGGGAGGGTCTACACACAGAACAAAGAAGCTTATTTTTACTGAGGGCGCAGAAAAAATTCAGAGTGGAATCATTTCCCTCACACAGTTTCAGGCTCCACCACTAAAGAAGAACCCTTTGGAAATCAAATGTTTCTTCTTCTTCAGCTCATAAAAACAGTCTTAAACTCTTTCAGCCGCTTTCCCAGTCATGGATTAAGCATGGTCCTAGACTCAAAGGAAAAAGTCAATGAAGACCACAACAGGAAAGAGTATTTAGTCCAGGATTAGACATAATCCCTGTACGGGAAACTGGGGCTTTGTGTCGACCTGGACAACAGCAGCACATCTGTCAGCACTCACTGACTACCTCCGTCCACTTCATCATTGTAAGCCAAAGAAAAGTGAAACTGTCCTCTGTCTCCAATACAACATCAACAATATGTCTGAATATGAGAAAAAATTAGCATCACTGCTTTGGTTTTATTGTTTCCAACCAGCCAACCACACTCATGTGAAACACTCATGATGTACAGTTGTGTAATAGTGAGTCTGCCTTATACATGTGTCGATTATAGAACTATAATTTTACTCAAGTTATTTTAAAGTGTGTGTCTGTGTGTGTGTGTGTGTGTGGGGCTTGTCCTGGTTCTGGGGCTTGCTGTGCCTCGCCCCCTGTGGGACATGTTTGTTCCCCACTGATTGTTGTTGTTGATTTTTTAAAATGTTTTTTTGTATTTTGTTACAGATGCAGCAATTATTCAAAAACTCCGGCCACTGATGCATCATGGGTAAGTAATGTATGCAGACCAAAGAAGCCTGATTACCAGACTCAGCCTGTAAGATTTCCTGGTTTATCTGCTCCTTGGGAAGCAGACAGACCAAGAGCACAGCTGCCTCTGTGGTAATCAGCCACAGGCTCTCCCTGGTGTGTGCTGGTCCTACACCTGCATACCTGCTGATATGATTCCTTTGTGTGGAGGCTGAGGAAGGCCGAGCTCCCCTCAGCTTCTTCTCAGCTTCTACAGGAGGACGACTGAGAGCATTCTGTGCAACACGCTCTGGTTCTCCAGCTGCACCGCTGACAACAGAAGGCACTCGGCCCACACTGTCAAGACAACACAGTGGATTGTGGGAATTTCCCAGCCTGGACTCTGTCTATGCTAGCCGAATAAGGAAAAAGGCCAGCAGCATTCCCAGAGACCTCACTCATCCAGGACACAAACTGTTTGTCCCCTCCCATCAGGGAGAAGATTCAGCAGCAGCTCCAGCAGACTGTGAGCTAACATATGTAACCCTGCAGAAACAGCAGCATGGTGTTCCAACTCTCTGAGGGAAACCTGCCCTCTCGCATTGTTTCCACATGAAATACATAAAAACAAACTTTCTTTCACAAATGATCCTTAGTTTTTAAACTCACCAGCTCCCAAATAGCTGTGAGGAATTAAAAATGCATCCCAAAACCAAAGCTCAGGGGTCAGGAGGATATTTACAGTTTGTTTCCTCCTGTGGCTTTAAAGGTCAAAGGTCACACGAGAACTGTCAGGCATTGGGCAAACTGACGTTCCTCTGCTGCCACCTGGTGGTTGTCATCATGCGGTGTCTGACGCCTTCATCAATTTACAGTGCACAAATTCACTGCCACTTCATTAGGTACACCTCGCTGGTTCTGGGTTGAACACCTTGTTGCCTTCAGACCTGCCCGAACTCTTCATGGCACAGATTCAACCAGGAGCTGGAAACACTCCTCAGAGGTTTTGGTCCATGTTAACATGACAGCGTCACACAGCTGCTCGTGATGATGTGATACGTACCTTCTACTATATCCCAAAGGTGCTTTAGTGGACTGAGATCAGTGACTGTGGAGGCCGTGTGAATGCAGTGAACTCATCGACATGTTCAAGATTCCAGTTTGAGATCACTGAGCTTTGTGACATGGTGCGTTATCCTGCTGGAAGCAGTCATCATAGAATGAATCTGTGGATGAAGAGGAAAATGAAGATGGGGGTCGGGGTTCTTAGAGGCTGGCTGGTGGATGACTGGTTCAAGGCAGAGCATGGGTTCCTGGGGCCTACTGGAGGCCAGGGCTCCTGGTGGTTGGTTGCATTTCCCTGGGCCAAAGCAAACACACAACACAAACACAAAACACAAACACAGTGCAGCTCATGTCTAACCTGCTGATTGATAAACCATTTGTGTCCGATGGTTGTTGAAATAGAACTTCTTCTAATGTAGTTATTGCTTGTTTGTTCCTTATTCCATTTATTATAAACCTTAGCAAACCTTGGTGTTGTAGTACCGTCATAGCATGTAGCAAAAGCTGCTGAAAAAAATTATATGATAATATTTTGTTCAGCTCCATCCTCTGCTGACCGACCCCTGAGCTGTGACCTGTTTGCTCAGATTTAAAGAGCATTTGTCAGTGTTAAGTGGACTGTTGTGATTGGTCAGAATTGTCCTGTGGTCAGAATGTCCCGCTCCAACTTTTTTTACAGAAGGAAAACACATGAGCAAAAAGTCAGGTGTGGGAGGACTTAGGTGAGCCTATGGAAAGTGACTTTCGGATGGCATCAAAGCGATTCTGGCAAAGCGTCAGAGGGAGAAAACAGTATTTGATGGAGCACACTGATTTTGCTGTTTTTAATCTCAGTCTTTGTTCATCTTAATCATTGTTAGTCTGGTGTAATAAGTACAATTCTGCAGTGTTTGTGCATCGTTTCACAGAATATGATCATTAGGATGTGACGATAGCAAAATTGGCCGGTAGGTGGCACTGTGACACTGTATCTCAGCTTGTTTCAAAACTTCAGCAGAGTTTGTTCAAACATATCAGAACTACACAAAGCTCCCACACTTAGACTTCAAGGCATTAAAAAAAAATCATCCTGTTCTCATTGAATGTTTATTCTCTCTGCGGTTATTTAATGCACTGAGAAGAACACACAGAACATCTCCAAGACAGTGTCCTCAGGTGTGTGTGCAGCAGTCAGAGAGCAGCAGCTGGATTCCAGTGGTTGGACTGGTGGAGCTTCAGTGAGGAGTCGATAACGTCTGGCTCTGGTTTAAAGTCTGAACACACAAACACACACAGTTCAAACAACATGAGAAAAATAGGTTTCATACAGCAGAGTGACAGAATGAGGAGACGACACCGAACACATCAAACCAATCAGAGTTCAGATAATATAAAGCTCATTCTTCCTGTAACACCTTTCAGGTATAAACTGCTTCCTGCACGACTCATTAAGACTCACATCAGCTGACTCACACACCTCCCTGAACAACATCAAACTGCCATCAGTGAAACGCAGCACTTCCTACACAGCTGCCACATTAAAGGTCTTGCAGCATTTCTTCATCAGTGGGTTTTATTGTGAAAGAACCTCAGCAGGAAGTGCTAGAGTCTGATCAGAGCGGTGACTCTGCAGCTGTAAATATTAACATTAATCTCAGTTTATGATGTGAACTGTTGCAGCATTTAATCCCCTCTGATTCCTTTACCTGCTCTTTATTTCAACATCAGCTTTTCTGTGAGCGTTTAATAACCCTAACCCTTCATCACTGGCTGTGAGTGGCAGCCTGATTTTACACTGTGGTGCTCCTTCATGGCTCCACCCTCTGCATCAATAATATTACATTCAGATAAAAATCACAGACTTTCAGCAGCTCTTTTTTTTTTTTGGATAAAAAATCACCAGTTATATTTGGCAATTTGTGATTAAGATCAGAAGAAGAAAAACCACGAAGAATCAAAACTGATCTGCACTTTATCACGTTGCGCACCGTCAGCTCAGTGGAAACAAGAGGAAGTAGCTGCTGCGGGTTCACATGCAGAGTTTGAGATGCTGAAAGCAGGTTTGATTTTCATGTTAGTTCTAATGTCTCACTGTGACACAGACGTGCAGATGGTAACACTGTTATTATAACTATGAGAGCAAAACAACTCAGATCATCAACTTTTTTTTTTTTTTACAATATCCAAAGACAAATTTCAGCATCTAACCCAGATTATTGCTGCAGAGCAAAATCTTAATGCTTGTTTTTAAAGCGTTAAATGGACTGGCCCCACCATTTTTATCTGAACTTCTAAGTTTTCCTGTACATGGGAGATCTTTGAGGTCCTCCAGTAACCTTTTATTAGATGTCCCGAGAGCTAGGTTAAAGTACTGGGGCGACACCCCGACTCTGGAACAACCTCCCTCTAGACCTTCGATTAACTTCTGATCAGAGAATCCTTAAATCTAAACTCAAGACTTATCTTTTTAGACAGGCTTTTAATACCATGTAGTGGAATGGAATTTTTCTTATTTTCCTTTTTTTATCATTGTTCTTATGTATTTTTTCTGTGATGTAACTTTTACTGTAAAGTACTTTGGTCACCTTAGTTGGTTGTTGTTAAGCACTATACAAATCAATCAATCAATCAATCAACATTACTTTCTTCAGCATTGATTCATCATTGTGGTAACTACTCACCACGAGATCTGGAGCACTGTTTGACTCAAAAAGAAACTGAACGGTACCAGACGACTAAAACAAAGACAAACTCTGACTAAACGAACTATAGGTGCTAATGTGAATGTGAACAAACCTGATGTGGACTTTTGAATGCCAGTTTGTGACGCTGAATTCTTGTTCAAAATTTTTGTTTTCCATGCTTTAAAATAATAATTGTGTAACTCATTTCCTGGCTCCAGCTATTTCCTTGCGCATCACTCCTAGCTTACAATACTTCCTCCGAACCTAGATGCTGGTCTATTACTCTAGTTACTTAGGTCTAGTTTAAGTAAAGGGTTACACAAGGGTCATGCTCGGTCTGAGCGTCCAGCTCAGTCCAAGCCTCTTGTCACATCTCCTCGTTGTTGCCGCCGCTGGCGCTGCGGTCGGCCGCCTGACTTGTCTGGACTCAGCTGTCAGGCCTCCGTACCTGGGCAACCTCCTGAACTTTCAGACTGTTTGTGGCCTTGCTCTGCCTCGGCAGTGGTTTTTGTGGAACTGTTTTCCCCTGCCTTTTGCGGTTTTCTGTTTTGTTCCTGTCCTGGCCCCTTGGCCCCTGAACTGCTTTGCCTCATTCTGACCCTCGGTTTTGGACTTGCAGCTGACTTCCTGTCTTATTTTGATAGTTATTCGGTCCCTGTCTGTTGTGTTCAGTTTTGCTGTCTCGTCAAAGTAATTAGCATCACCTGTCTTCCCTCAGTATCCTCTTGTGTATTTGAGTCCTGTGTTTTCTATCCCTGTTGTCGTGTTGTCGTCAATGCTCCCTCCACTGTGTGTCACCTTGCCTACTACAATTTAGTTCTGGCACCCAGCCAGCCTTGTTAGCTCTGTTCATGCTTTCATTTATCAATAAACTACCTTAACGTACATTCTTCTGTGTGTCCTGCATTTTGGGGGTCTGCTTCCAGCACATCATCACAAGATTCTGGGGCGACTGTTTGCTGTGATTTGGCGCTATATAAATAAAAGTGAATTGAATTGAATCTGTGATGTAATCTCCCCAACTTCTTCCCCATCAGCTGAAAGGAACCAGAATGAAGAACAAATTAATTTAAATATCTCATTAAAATCATTTATAATAATTTTACTCTGAAAAACAAAGTCTGAAAGAGAAAAATTCAGAAGTCTGAGTCTCACCTTCATTTAGGATTTAGGATGGATTTTGTTGGGTTTCACAATAAAAGCTCTTGATAAAATCAGAAAATACTCAGTGCCACTTCTTGTCCCAGAACTTCCTTCAAACACAAACACCGAGGCTCCACTCAGAGCTAACATCACTCCACTGTACACTAACATAACTAAACGAATATAAAGTAAAGCTGGTCTAGTTGAAGATCTGGGATAAGGATTGACTGATGGGCGGAGACAGAAGCCATCATTGACTAGTGTTAATAATCTATTGAACCTACGTTATGGTGCACCAACTGAGGTGTTACCGCCCCCCCCCCTATAAAGGTGTCGGAGATGCAAAAGAAAAACACGTTGAATACTTGTGCTTTGCTTCTTTAAAACGTAAACACTTGTGACAGATGATATTAAAAGTTTGTTATTGATATTATACTTAAGTAAATGATTTAAATAGTTTTTGGACCACTCATGCTTTTCTAGCTCTTTTTATTTCAAAAGAAGGGAAGAGTTCACTGCTTCAGGAAGCTGACCTGTTCTTGTTATGCCTCTGGGTTTATTTCATCTCTTCTATCAGCTCTGTGGTGTGAAATCTTTTTTAGCATCAAATGTCAGTTCAGTGGAAACAACAAGTGGAGGAAGAAGCTGCTGCGGTTTTACAAGCAGTCTTTGTAACGTGCAAAACTGTTCATGCACTTTGACATGCTGAAATGTGCAATGTCCGCTTTCTTTAAATATGATTTAATGTAAAAGGTTAATGTTCTGTATAAATATCCACCACACAGTCATTACTGATTAGAGCATGGAGCTCACTGAAAGCCTTCATCAGCATTTTCTGTGGTAAACTAAGCCAGACTCTGCTGGACTTCACGACTCTTGTCAATAAACAGATTGAGGCGACTGTTTCTGGTGGTTTGGTGTTATAAAAAGCACCTAAATGAAAGAGGAGATAAGTAGAGATTCATCCCGTCCAGAAGAAGGATGAATCAGTCCAGCTGACATTTTGCTCAGGGGGAGTCGGCCCTCTATATGCATGCATTTATATGGAGACAGAAACATGTACACACATTTAAAAATCGGTTTTTTCTGTCCCTCACACTTGCAGCAAGATTTGTTTGTTTGTTTCAATCCCAGTTGGTCAACGTTTAAATTCTCTTTTGTGACACAAAAGTTTTGTTTTCCGCTTTTGATTATAAATAACAGCGCCATCTACAGGCTAATGGCCGTAAGCAGCAGGGATGTTGGAGAAGCAGCCATGTCATGCTCCGGCATTCGAGGAGAAACAAATCTTAATGTCAAATGTGAGTCTTGGCAATTCATCATCTGTCAGTGTAGAACTACACAATAGTTAGTCTTATGTTAGGTAGCGTTTTGTCTGTTTGATTATAGTTTCTTTTATCATTCTGCTTATTGACCAGTTTCCTCGTTTAAGTGAAGAACAAGCTAATGCTGCTAGTCTTTAGTGCTAGTCTTGGCTAAAGGGCATGTGAATCTGTTTCATTAATTTATTTGTGTAATGAATTGTTTGTGGATTTGAATATGTTTTATGACAAACCACTTTTGTATATCTTCGATTTTATTTTGTTACAGTTTTACAATGAAAAATTAATCTCAGTAAAGACCAAAAGACCAAGTCACAGCGTCTCGTAGAATCCAATAATGTTTATCACGCTATCTTGATTAATTACACAACAGTTAACTGAGGGTAGAAGATATTCAAATCTAAGACAAATTTTTACAAATAACAAAAATTCATTAACATTTGATACTTAGTTTTCATACCAAAGTGTTCACCGAATGTTTGCAATAACTGGTGATCTCTGCAGCTTAAAGAAAGAAGAAAGGCGACTTCTTTGTCTCTTGAAGACGTTTCACCTCTCATTCAAAAGGCTTCCTCACTTCTCAAAGCAAGTAGTGGAGAGACCCAGGTATTTAAGTAGGGGTTGTGCCCTAGAGGTGTTTGTTGACTCACTATTGTTCATGTGCAAAATCACATGTGCCAAGGTATGAAAAAAAGGCATGAGTCGTTCCAATCAGTGATTTCGGGTGAAGCAGCAAACAGTAGCATGGATGCACCATGGGCTTCCCAGTGTCTCCCATTGTAGCCAACCTTTACATGGAGGAAGTGGAAAATAAAGCTCTTGGTTCTTTCAAAGGGATGGCACCTAGCCACTGGTACAGATATGTAGATGACCCCTGGGTCAAAATCAGAACCCAAGAAGTAGAAGCCTTCACTCTCCACATCAACTCAGTGGATAAACACATAGGTTTTTACCAGGGAGGACACCAGAGATAGCAGGTTACCATTCCTGGACTGTAAAGTGCTTATTGAGGAAGATGGAAGCCTCAACACATAGCAGTATCTCCTCCTCCTCTTTGACTACCATGACCCTCTGGAACACAGACCTACAACAAACCTACAGCACCCTACAACACTGGGCAGAAAGCATTCCCTCTGAGGCAGAAGAGAAACAAAAGGAACACACACAAGAAAAACCTCAACATGTGGTTACCCCAACTTTCATCAAATAAGGAAAAATCACAGGAAAGATGGTGAAACACAAACTAAAGAGAGTAAGAATATCATCCCTTGTGTGGCAGGCTTGTCAGAGAAACTCAGAAGAATATTTTCCAAGCATGCCATCCCTGAATACTTCAAACCAAATCACAGCCTAAGGCAAAAACTGGTCCATCCCAAGGACAGACCCCCCAAACACAAGATCAGCAAGGTAGTGTGTGCTGTCCAGTGCAGAGTGCTCGGACCTCTACGTTGGAGAAACCAAAGAGCCTCTTCACAAACGAATGGGACAACACAGAAGAGCCACCTCTACAGGACAAGACTCAGCTGTACATCCGCATCTGAAGGTCAAAGGTCACTCTTTGAGGACGCCAATGTTCACATTTTAGACCGTGCAGACAGTTGGCTTCTCTTACTCCTCTTTCATACCATCACTGAACAGAGGTGGTGGATGCTGACATCTGTCCCCCATCTTCATATCTGCCTGAGCTCCCTCCCCATGTGCCTCCACCCCCATTCACACCTTTCTTCAGGTGGCCTCAATGTGGGTATGCCTAGTTTGCACAGCATGAACAGCAGGGTTCAAATACCTGGGAATCGCCACCTTTCGGACGAGAGGTGAAATGTCTTCTCAGACTATTTGATATGTTTGGAATGGCTGTTAGAAATGGTGCTGCTCCTCATTTGTGACCATCTGATGTAAAAACTAAGTTAAAAAGAGAAAAAAGTGATGGGATTCTTCCATCATTCAAACCGGTTTACAGTCCTATGAGACTGACTTGAACCGAGAGCTGCACATGAGTCACTCAGGGCCAGATTTAAGTCTTCTTTCGGCTGCTCCTTTTAGAGGTTGCCACAGCAGATCA
This sequence comes from Pterophyllum scalare, assembly GCA_024447675.2. NCBI lineage: Eukaryota > Metazoa > Chordata > Actinopteri > Cichliformes > Cichlidae > Pterophyllum > Pterophyllum scalare. Next base: position 28,048 of record JAMQGT020002208.1, on the reverse strand, counting down.
TCTGCCTCCATCGGACCCTGTCTTCTCCATCTTCTTCTGTCACAGCAGCTCTCTGCATGTCCCCCGTCGCTACATCCACGAATCCTCCTCTTTTCTTTGTGCCTGGCAGCACGATCCTCAACACCCTTTGTCTAATATCGTCACCTGTCCTCTGCACACGTTTAAGTCATCTCAGCCTTTCCTCTCTCTGCCTCCAAACAGCTCAGCCTGAGCTGTCCCTCTGATGTACTCATTTCTAATCCTGTCCTTTCTGGCCACTCCCAGTGAAAAATCTTAACATCTTCAGCTTCCTGTCTTTTTGTCAGTGCCACTGTCTCCAAATGATAGATCAGAGTAGGTCTCACTCTTTGTAAACCTTCCCTTTCACTCTTGCTGTTATCCTTCTGTCATAAATCACCCCTGATTCTTTTTTCTTTTGAATCTGGACATTTTCACTTTGGTAATTTTGAAGATTGGATATTTGTCCATTGACTCCACCTAAATTACACTTCTGAACTCTTACTTGTGATAGATGATGATGGAAGTGTACTGATACTTCTACTCCAATAAACAACAGGAGTGCTTTCCTAACCGCTCAAGCTTTTCTAGCTCACTGTTTGTTCTTTAAAACTTTAACAGTCAGGAAAACCGTTTTGTTTTTTTTACTGAATAAAGAGCAGCTGTACCTCTGAGCCTGTTTGGTCTGCTGTCTGTTTGTCCAGAACTGATGTCGTCTGCCCTCAGTGTTGAGTAGACTGAAGATGGGTCAGACTCTGCACAATAAAGCACATACAGAGGGCATCACTGCAGGTAGTACAGCTTATAAAAGTATTGATTGATTGATTGATTGATTGATTTAAACTTTATTAATCCCTTGGCAGAGTTCCATCAGGGAAATTAAGAGTTCCAGAACACCCATCCAAAAAGAAGAAAAACAGAACAAATGACACGAGTACTTTTCTGACTGCTCATGCTTTTCTAGCTCATTTAAAAAAATTTAAAAAAAGGAACAGTCAGGAAGTAAAGTTTTTTTTTACTGAATAAAGAGCAGCTGTACCTCTGAGCCTGTTTGGTCTGCTGTCTGTTTGCCCAGAACTGATGTTGTCTCTTCTCACTGTTGAGTAGACTGAAGATGGGTCAGACTCTGCACAATGAAGCACATACAGAGGGCATCAGTGCAGGTAGTACAGCTTATAAAAGTATGCGCCGTACACGAGAAAAGAACAGTTACTATTTACATTTAGCACTGTGAAAAGATGCTTTGACATACAGAAAGTGCACATGGTTTAAATGCTACTGCTCTGATTTTCATGCAGTGTTATCTGACCTTTAGAGCTTGATGAAATACTTCATAAAGATTTCCTGGGTTAAACAAAACCGGACTTAGCTGGACATCAAGAATCTTATCAGTGCACAAAAGTATGAAGCTCTGTCAGTCTGAACTGGGAATCCAGCTGAGAGGAAGCACTGCCTGTCAGAGTGTGGGGGTCCAAATCCCAGCTATGGCCTACCTCCATACTGTAGTAAGGAAACACGAGATTTTCTTATGTTTTATGCTAAGTTTAAAGAACATTAGCATAAAAAGTAAGGGAATTTGTATATGGTTGGATGTTTCTTTTTTGTAACAGTGCTTCTTAGCAATAAATCTTAGATTATTGGAAAGCTTCTTTATTTGCCCTTAAATGATGCACATTTGTAAGGAAGATGAATATGTGGATTCTTTCCATTAAAAACTTAACAAATCGTCTCTGCCAATGCTGAGCATCTTATTCTGCAACCGACTCTTGTTTGGAGCTTCGTCTATCCTAGGTGCTGACAGTCAGGCTTGTCATCATTGGTGGGGATCTCAATGCAGAGAGATACCTAGATGAGATTCTGCAGTCTGGAATCAAGCAGTATCATCTAAGATGACAATGCTCACCACCACAGAGTGGGGATTATCAGACACTAACTCCAGTCTTTGGCAGCGGAGATGATGGAATGGCCTTCCTGTGGTCCTGACCTCAACCCTACTAAACACTTGTGAGATCAGCTAGGGCATGCTGTTTTTGCCAGAGTGACCAGCACAACCACACTGGGTGTTGACTCTTGTTTGGTGTCGTTTATTTGATTGCATAATTGCTGTTTGAAGAATGGGATGCCATTCAACAGCAGTGTGTGACCAAGCTGGGGACCAGCCCGAGGAGGAGGTGCCAGGCTGTTGTAGCTGTATATGGTTCTTCCACATGCTGTTGAGGTGCCTCTTTGTTAAATGAATAAAGTGTTGAACAGCATAGCTTTGTCATTCTCAACCACTCTTGGAGGCACTCCATGTATAACCTGCCTGCTGGCATCTTGCATCCTTCTATTAAGTGCTAGATTGCTTGGGGCATTTCTGCACAGCCTCCACCTGTCTGTGGAAATTTATGGTTCGAAGATTTCCTAGTAGCCTCATCATGGTTCCCATTTTCCTGTGGGATTCCAAGGTACTTACAGCTGGTCTGTCATGGTCCTGGGCCAGTGGCCCTGCATTTTGAGTTCTTTTAATGATGTTCTGTTTTGTTGTGTCTTCTGGTTGTGTTTCTTAGTTTTTCTTCCACTCTAGTTTCTCAGTTTGTTGTAGTTTTGTATTGTTTTTGATTTTTTTTTAAATTATACGTTAATCAGATTTTCCTGTGCTCCTGTCTCCCCGTGTTCTTGTGTGCTGGTGTCTGTCTTCATTGTTTGTGTTTCAGGTGTCTGTGTCTTCCCTGTTCAGTTGTTCCCTGTTTTGTGTCAGCTTAGGTGTTGTTCGGGTTCTGTTTAGTCACATATTACATTCCCTCTGTGTGCCAGTGTCAAGTCTGCATGTACCATGATGGGTTACTTCCTGTTTTATTTTCACAGTTCTTTGTCCTGTGTGCTTGTATTTTGATTTACCTACCTGAGTCTCCTTAGTGTTATTCTGTTCACCTGTTTGCCCCAGCTGTTTCCACTCACCCCTTGTGTCCTCTGTGTATTTATTGTCTGAGTTTTCCCCTGGTCAGATGTCAGAGTCTTGCTGTCCTTGTGGCTGTGTTTTTGTTCCTGTGTTTCCTCCCAGTTCAGGTTTCCTTTAGTTTTATTATCTTCTTTTTGTTTTATATAATTGTTTCTTTAGCCACAATAAAGGCTTGTTTTGTTTATTACCTTCACCTGCTCCTGTATTTTGCATTTGGGTACTCAATACCTCCATAAGCTACACAACCAGCTTCCACACATGTGACATGGCCTCAATGTCAAATGCTGCTGTCTGGTAGTGCAGTTCCCTCAGTTCTGACTACACTCCTCCAGTCCCAATGACATTCCAGTGTCATTTCTGTAAATCATAGTGGTGTGGATATGTGTATCAATGTCTCGTTCACTCCTGGCATGCAGCTTATTGTCATCCATGTAAAGGAGATGGCTTATGCTTGATTCACTCCAAAGCCGGTATCTGTAGCTAGTCTTGTTAAGAATCTGGCTGAGGTGATTCAAGCTTATGTAGAACAGCAGTGGAGATAGAGCATCTCTTCGGCAGCTCTTGCGCTGTACCCTACTAACCTAGGCCAAATGGAGCATTATTATGAGAGAGTTCAAGGTCACCTGACCTAGCCATAACTATAGGTTAGATCAAAGAGGAAACGGTGTCTGTCTCCCAAATCCAAACTAGGGGCTGGTTTCTGGGGGCCATGAAGATGAAGGCTCTGCTGTGAGCACAACCCCCATCTGTGGATGTCAGGCCCTCATACCATCCTCATGGAGTCGGTTTCTAACCGTTTGTGCAGACACATGCACGTTTGTGGCATGCTGGAGGTCATTTTGCAGGGCTCTGGCAGTGCTCCTCCTGTTCCTCCTTGCACAAAGGCGGAGGTAGCGGTCCTGCTGCCTGGGTTGTTGCCCTCCTACGGCCTCCTCCACGTCTCCTGGTGTACTGGCCTGTCTCCTGGTAGCGTCTCCAGCCTCTGGACACTACGCTGACAGACACAGCAAACCTTCTTGCCACAGCTCACATTGATGTGCCATCCTGGATGAGCTGCACTACCTGAGCCACTTGTGTGGGTTGTAGAGTCCGTCTCATGCTACCACGAGTGTGAAAGCACCACCAACATTCAAAAGTGACCAAAACATCATCCAGAAAGCATAGGTACTGCGAAGTGGTCTGTGGTCCCCACCTGCAGAACCACTCCTTTATTGAGTGTGTCTTGCTAATTGCCAATAATTTCCACCTGTTGTCTATTCCATTTGCACAACAGCACGTGAAATTGATTGTCAATCAGTGTTGCTTCCTAAGTGGACAGTTTGACTTCACAGAAGTTTGATTTACATTGGAGTTATATTGTGTTGTTTAAGTGTTCCCTTTTTTGAGCAGTGTATTATATTCTATATTATAAATAATATATACTATAATATTATATATTATACTAAATATTACAATTAACAACAGGAGTGCTTTTCTGACCGCTCATGCATTTCTAGCTCACTTGAAAAAAAAAAAGAAATATTCAGGAAGTAAACTTTTTTTTTTTACACTGACTAAAGAGCAGCTGTACCTCTGATGGCTGTTTGTACAGAACTGATGCCGTCTATCCTCACTGTCGAGTAGACTGTACATGGCTCAGACTCTGCAGAATAGAGCACATACAGAAGGCATCACTGCAGATATCACAGCTTATAATAGTATGCTCAGTATACAAGAAAAGAACAGTTACTATTTACATTTAGCAGTGTGAAAAGATGCTTTGGCATACAGAAAATGCACGTGGTTTAAATATTACTGATCTGATTTTCATGCAGTATTTTCTGACATTTAATGTTTAGAGCTTGTTGAAATACTTCATAAAGATTTCCTGGGGTAAACAAAACCAGACTTAGCTGGACATCAAGACTCTTATCAGTGAACAGAAGTATGAAGATCTGTCAGTCTGAACCGTGAATCCAGTTGAGAGGAAGCACTGCCTCTCAGACCGAGCTCAGAGGTAAAGAAAACAAAATCACTGTCTTTCTCATGGGAGTGTGGAGTTCAAATTTGAGCAGCTACCTAAACGTTTTTCCCACAGAAATAGATCATTTTGTCAGTAGTTTCACATCCTCACTTCAAAAGACTTTGGATACTGTGGCTCCACTGAAAAGGAAAGCCTTAAATCAGAAGTGCCTTACTCCGTGGTATAACACACAAACACGCAGCTTAAAGCAGATAACCTGTAAACTGAAGAGGGAATGGCATCTCAACAATTTAGATGATTTTCATTTAGCTTGGAAAAAGAGTTTCTATTTAAAAAAAAATAAAATTTTTAATTAAAGACGCAAGCGGACAAAACAGGTGAACAGAATGACACTAATCAGACTCTTGGAAGGAAACCAAAACACAAAGCACATGAGACAGGGGATGCCAAAATAAAACAGGAAGTGAGAAAACTGATACACAAATGCAAACTTGAGACCACATAAGGAGGACACAGAGTGGACACAACACAGGGAGACAGACACTGCGGCAAATACACAAAGGAAACTCAACATGGAAGACTAAAAGATGGAACGCAGGGAGAATTAATGTCATAAACGGGAACGGGGAATACATAAGAGGAACACATGAAACCATATAACAAAACAAAACAGTAACAATAAAGGTAACACAACTACAAAAGACCATAAGCTCAGAAACAAGGGCTCGCAGACCCCGGACCATGACTGAACTCTTACTTGTGACAGATGATGCTGGAAGTTTACTGTTGATATTTAGAGTCACATAAAGGACATGATTACTCTTCCAACAGGTCACGCTTGTCTAGCTAACTTTATTTTCTTCAAAAAGGGGAACAGTTCCACCCTTCAAGACGCAGACTTGTTTTCTTTTTACTGAATAAAGAGCAGCCGTACCTCCGTTCGGTCTGATGTCTATTTGCCCAGTACTGTTTCTCACTGCTGAGTAGACTGTAGATGGATCATGTTCTGCACAATAGATCACATACAGAGGGCATTACTGCGGGCAGTATACAAAAAAGTATTGTCAGCATACAGGATGTGCATTAAAACAGTTATTAATAAAAGTTATTATTTCCCAGAAGAATTCATCACAGAGAATAAAACAGCATCTTAAAACACTGCCCACACCCTTTAACCGGGAGCTGTATCAGACACCATACCACTCCAATTTTTTGTGACTAGACTTAGTTACCTCTCAGCTAGCCAAAATGGGAAAGGCTCAGTAGAAAGGCCTGCTAACCAACTTGTTAGTTAGCAATTAGTTTTAACCAAGCATCAACCTGCAGGGCTGAAAAATGAAGTCAACAGTATCAGCGAAAAAAGCTGCACTTCCACTTGATGACAACTCCAAAAGTGAGTCAGTCCCCATAGAGTCGCACAACCCGGTGCTTAAAACAGTTCGGGCCTCTGTAGCTAATTCCACCTTTCAGAATGTCTGCCAGCTTTACAGAGACAACACAGGCAGCTGTAGCTGCTAGATGTCTGCTAGGCTTCACCTCAGCTGATTGGAGTCCCTGAAATGGACCAATGGTCTTTGTTTGTGCTGTTGGAGCCGCCTGGCACCTGTTTAATGCAAATACCTGACCAATACTATGGCTGCTGTGTGGTTTATTGTACAAACAAACCATCCATGAAGTCTGACCTCCAGTTTTGGTGAGTGAAATTCTAGGAATTTGGATGTTACTTAGCACCAATTAGCAGTTGTCTGTGTCTGTGTGATGCCCATTTTCCAATCTATGAATAGAGTTTGCTAACCAAGCTAGCAAACATTAACTGATCACATGACAGCAGCGACCAATGGTCTGAGTACAGCTGAGAGTTTTAACTGACACCAATGTACACAAGACACAAATATTTAATAAATTGGCACTGAATGTAATCAAAATGTTTTCATGAAGACCTTTAATCTTAAAACAAGTTTGAACCTTAAAATAATCCTTTAAAGGACTTTTTAAACTAACATCTATGTATAATGTGTGCATCTAACACACTACACATAACACTACCTCTTAGTAATGCATGGTTTGACGTTCCTGTATTTTATGCCATAAATGAATGGTTAATTTTCCCACAAATGAACAACAATATAAGTTCTTTCAATAATCGTAATAAAGACTTAATTCATAAAAATAGTTGAACATGCTCGTAAATAATATGATACATTTCTAAAGTAATGATTCTGAGTCTCACCTTCAGGTTTCCTCAAAACATATCTCAACAGAACCAGTAACGCCAGTAACACCAGAAGAACCACAACACCAACAGAGATCAACAGAGGACGGACATAAAAGAGAGCTGATGAAGAAGGGATGGTTGAGGGTGAAGCAGAGGTAGGTGGAGGTGTGGATGTGGGTGGAGGTGTGGTGGTTTGTCTCTCTAAAATAAAGCAAACACAGTCATTAAGTTGTGGTCACATTGTGAATGTTGAAAGCTGCAGAAACACAGACAGGTGAGTGTGTCACCTGTGACAGTGATCCAGCTGGATGGAGACTCTCCATGACCGCTGATGTCACACTTGTAGAGGCCTTCATCAGACCTGGAAACATGCTGGATGGTCATGTGACCTGTAGGCTGCTTGCCTGATGAAGGAGCCATCTTTGATAGAAAGCAGCTGGGAGGTTGGAGGGAGTGGTCTTTGTTTGACAGAGCAGAGTGACGTCATCTCCCTCCATCACAGGGAGGACAGGACTCTGCAGGATCACTGATCCACCTCAACACAGAGACAAACTACAGCATTTCATCCATTTACACACAGCTTCATCAACACTAACTCCACACACTCAGCTTACCAGTGACTGTGAGCTGAACCATGTTACTGATGGCACCCTCTCTGGACTCACACCAGTAAACTCCACTGTCCCATAAGAGGATGCCATTGATGTTACAGGAAGAACCAGCTGGTTTCCCCCACCCAGCTCCACACTGAGTCCTCTGGAGTTTGCTTGTGTTTCTCCTCAGGGTCCATCCAGCAGAGCTGTCGTCCTCCTCACAGCTCAGAGACACAAACTCATCCTTAAAGAGCTGAGAGCTGCTGGGACTCACAGTCAGACGAGCTTGGTTTGTTGAGCAGAATGATGTCAGAACTACAAGAAATTACACTTATAATCAGTTCTTTGACAGTCAGAAAAAACTATCCTCTTTCAAATAAATTTTTTTGTATGAAGAACTAATAAAAATCATGTGCTTCTCAGCACTTTTCATCCCTTATATACTGTCCCAATAAAACAGACCTGTCATAACTCCCAAACCCTCTGAAACCTCATGCCATTTTCTGAAACGCACCTCCCTCAAAATGTAAGTACACGTCTGGACAGCACAGCCTGCAACTACCGTGATTGGCCTGTTCGGTACCGTGGATCCCTACTGTGCACTTCGGGCTACTTTTTCACTTCAGTTTTTAAATTTATCAGTGACAGAATAACACTCATCTCAGTGTAAGAACAAATGATCAGTATCAAACATCAATTTAAGGGGTCACAAATGCCAGCAAATCCTTGGAGACAGAAACTGTTGTAGCGGGTGTGAGAAGCAACGTGCTAAGAAAAGTGAGGAGAAACTCTCAGGGACAAGCATGTTTGACCCTGAAAAACTAACTGCAACAAAGTGCAAGGATCCATTAGGGAAAAAAATCCCAGAATTTTATTTGTTTCTATCCATATAAACCACCAGGACATGGCACCAGACAGTGATTAACACATGACTGTTAACACATGCATCAGCACAAACATAAATTCCTGCAACAATGTTCAAGGCAGCCCACACAAGTAACCCATGTAGATCTCTTCAAAGATGCTCTGCAGAATTATGAATATCCTTCATCATCCTGGGCCATTTGCCCAGCGTGCCTTCCAAGGTTCCTTGAGTTGTGATTGTTTAAGTATTAGAATTAGGATTTTAGTTATCATAGTTTTCTGTTTAGTTGTTTGTGGTTAGTTCCTGTTTCCCTCAGTGTTTGTCTCTTCCTATGGTCTGTGTTCAGGTGTTTGTGTTATCCCTCCAGTGTCAAGTCTGTGGTATGTTTTGCTTCCCGTGCCCTCCTGTTATGTCATTGTTCCTGTGTGTGTTTTGTTTTTATGTCTTAGTCCCTTGTTTCACATCTTCTGTGTTTAGTTTGACGTCCCAGTGTTCCCTGTGTTGTATTAGGTTTCTGTTTTGGTCATGTTTATGTTCTCTTCTGTGTCAGAGTCTCCATGTGCCTGGTTGGGTCACTTTCCTCGTTTTTTATTTTCGACATGTCTTGTGTTCCTTGTGCTTTGTGTTTAGTTTTCCTTCCCCTTATCTCGTCAGTGTAATTGTGTTCAGCTGGGTCCCTCATTTGTTTCCATTCCCCTCATTATCCCTTTGTGTATTTAGTGTCTGCATTTCTTATTGGTCCTTGTCGCATTGTTGTTTGTCTTCCCGCTGTGTGCTTTATGTTCCATCACTGATAAATCGATGGAACAGGACACTGATGACTATGTGCTGGACCTATGTGAACAATGGCTTAAACAGCCCAGTGAGGAGTTTAAGTAGGAGACCAATAAGAGTGTATGTTGGAGCTGTGTATCCAGTGGTTTCAGCAACCCTGTAAGAAGCAGGGGGATGCCATAGCAAGTGGATTCATTGCCCACTTTAACCAAGAACTATGGCAAGGAAACAACTCATTGGGCTGCACTCGCTTTCCCCTTCCGAGACCCATAAAATGACTGTGTCTGATACATCGGCCACAGAAGAGTCTGTACATGCTTTACAAACTGTGAGCTACGCTCCCAAGAGACATTCTGCACCCACACCCGTTTTGTTTCCGAGGGTGGAAGCGGCCAAGGACAGGCCCACTTCTGCACCCGTTCATGTTCCTTGGGTGGGGGCAGTCATGGTTCAGCCACATCTTCTGGATCAAGAAGAGTTAGGGGGCCCTCTTAAGCAGCCCCAGTTGTCAGAGGAGACAGCTGCGCAGCCTGCCAAGTGCACCCCACAATCATCACAGCTGTCAGCTTCAGAGGCTCCTCATCAGCTGACACGGCCACCAGCTGCAGCCCCTCACCAGTTGCCAAAGCCCTCTGCCCCTGCACCCATTTCTCTTCCTCTAAGGAGATTAACGCAGCTTCAGCCCCAGCCGTCTGTGGATTCGCCTGTGAGCCCTGCACAGCCTCAGTCATCACCAGCCAAGTCATCTACAGTTCTTCTGCCGTCTATGCCAGAGTCTTTGTCCCCATCGGCCATACCACATCTCCCATTTGCATCATCTCATCCATCACCTGTGTCCTCACCATCTTTTGCGTCTGAGTCCCCCCATCGATTATTGGAGTCTTCACACATGCCAGAATCTTCCTTCAAGAGCTCAGCAGCCCCAGTCGTCGCAAGAGACGGCTGCGCGCCCTCTTCATCAGCCCCTGCCCCAGCCTGAACTGAAGACCCGCTCAGTTTGAGCTGGTGTCATATATCAAGCCTCCCAAGGGGTCTCGTCACCTCCATCAACGCCTGAAGGTCCGTGCCACGCTGTCTGAGGGTCGCTGCCACTGGCATCATGGCTGGCTTCCTGATGTGCTTTGTCATAGCCGCTGGGATCGCAGCCGGTTTCCTGATATGCTACATCGCTGCCGCTGGGATTGCAGCCAGCCCCCAGAACTGCTTCATTTCCAGTGAAAATGCCCGGCCCCTGGGCCTGGTTTCATGACCTGGCAGACACCTGATAGTCTTTGAAGGATCATGGTTGAATCCCCAAACAGTGTAATAGTAAAATAGGAAAGCAGTTACAATTGTGCACATAAGGAACAGAGGTCAGAGGGTGACATGACACAGACAGATGGAGTGCACAGTCAGCACTGTGACACTGTTGCCTGAAAGCAAGAAGATTCTGTGTGGAGTTTGCATGTTAGACCCACTTCAGAGCACCTGGAATGGGTTTTCTTCTGTGTCCTCCAGTGTCCAAAGACATGTGTGGTAAACCTGCAGTTTGACCACTTTGTTCTCAGGCTGCTGGTTTACTTGTGGTTCCAGCTCCCACTTTGCATTTGGGAGACAGACACCCTCTCTATTTTTAAGATTAGGCTTAAAACTTTCCTTCATGATAAAGCTTTTAATTAGGAACTGGATGAGGTGAGCCTGAACAATCCCTTAGTTAGGCTGCATTAGGACTAGGTAGTTGGGGGAGTTCCCATGATGCACTGAGCATTCTTCTTCGTTCACCTCTTTTCACTCTCTCTTTGTTTATACCCCACTCTTTATTTAATCATTAGTTATTATTAATCTCTGTCTCTCTCCCCTCAGCCCGCAGCAGATGACTGCCCCTCCCCTGAGCCTGGTTCTGCTGGAGGTTTCTTCCTGTTAAAAGGGAGTTTTTCCTTCCCACTGTTGCCAAGTGCTTGCTCATAGGGGGTTGTTCTGAGTGTTCACTTTTCTCTGTTATAGTAGGGTCTTTACCTACAATATAATGCCTTGAGGCTATTGTTTTTCTGATTTGGTGCTATATATATGCACTGTTTTGACTGCACAGGCTAATTTGCAGTGCATTAAATCATTGCCATGTCTTAGATAAAACAGGACTGGATATTGTGTGACAGAAATGCCCATTCCATTCTCTCTTCTGCTTATCATGTTCAGGGTCGCAGGGGGGCTGGAGAACTACATGTGTAACAGCTGGCTGTCATTCTAACATCCATCATTTACCACAACCATTTGTAGATAGATAGATAGATACTTTATTGGGATATTAGTCAGTGATAACCACATTGATAAATAATGCAATATATGCACTATAAATAAATCAGAATATGTACAAAAAGAATCCGTATGACAGCAGCAAGAAGATATGATACAAAATTGTGTGCGTAGGATTTTATGTCCTGACAGGTGTGTTCACCTCTCACAGTAAGGAGAGTTATTATACAGTTTTATGGAGAACAGTAGGAATGATTTCCTGAAGCTTTCTTCATGGCAGCGAGGTTGTATTATATTTATGATTATTTATGAGTATTTGTTTTTAAATGGGTTTTAAGCTGTCAGCTTAATGCTGGAGACCTTCCTGAGGTGTGGTTCTTATGTTTTATTTATCTACCTGTCCTGGTCTATTCAGACTTTGGGTATCGTGATTAATTTATTTAGGGTTAGGGTTAGGGTGTTTTTGGAAGTATAAGCGTTTCGGGAAGCTTGCTTGAGCGTCTTTCTCGCCACCTTTCGCTTTTCTCGCTGTGGGTTTCAGTGGTGGTGGGAATTTAAGACGTTTCGCGTGCGTATTGCTCCTTTTGGTTGAAGTGCAGTTTGCCGTGCATTTGATGTGCAAAACCATCGGGGGGGGGGTGTCTTTTAATTCCGCCCAGCGAACATCCCGTCTCTGTGCTGGGCCGCTCACTGCTGTGCAGCGTTATTTGCTTCTTTTTAAAGCCAGTGTCGGTCAGGTGGGCATCTGTGCGCGCCCGCTCCGCAGGCTCGGTGCCCCTAACGTTGCGTGGCCACACGTATACACTTTAACTAAAACAACTATTGCGGCATACCGGAATGCAAAAAACAAAACAAACAAACAAAATGCCTTATTGTTTTAACCCATTTTGATGTCAAGGCTGCTAGAGATATAGAGAGGACTGCAGCTGTGGATAAAGGATGAATAGTTAGTGTAGGGCTGAACGGGTCGTGGATCGCGCGATCGAGTCCGTGGACACATGGCAGGTTGCTCCCTGTGCAGAACAGCTGGCGGACTGCAGCTGGACTGAGCACAGTCGAATCCAGAGCAGAGCAGCTGATCTGAACAGGTTTCATACCTGAGCAGGAGCGATGAAGAGGCAGAGGACTGCGGAGGGCCAAACAGCGTGGACTCTGGATGAGAGGCTACATTAAAGAGAAAATTTGTACTTACGGAGCAGACATTGCAGAGATGATTCCTTCATTGTGCTCACTCTTCAGCGATGTGACTTTTTCATAACTTCCTTGAGACAGCAAAGAAAAGCCCACCCTCTTCCTCTGTCTGTGGGTGGGGGGAGGTCATTCTTTTTTCCCCTCTACGTCAGTGGTTTAAAACTAACTTATGGACTACATAAAAATATAAATTATTACAAAATATCGATAACAAAAAATAGGCACCAAGTCCAGTGTTTCTACATGAAACTCTGGATTGAGATCAGGCTTAAAACTTTCCTTTTTGATTAAGATTATTGTTAGGACTCGATCAGGTGATGATGAAACCTCCCTTAGTTATGCTGCAACAGGCCTATAGGCTGCTGGGGGTTCCCATGATGCACTGAGTGTTTCTTTTTCACTCACCTCTTTTCTCTGTTTATATACCACATTGCATTTAATCAGCAGTTATTAATCTCTGTCTCTCTTCCACAGCAAGTCTTTTGCCCTGTCGCCCTCATAATTACAGAGAAAACCTTGTTGAGTTTTCTATGTCATTTTTGTGTGATCTTCACCCATGGTGCCTGGCATGGAACATGGACTGTCACCTCTCTGGTGCCTGAGCTAGTGTGTGTGGTTGCAAGATACTGGCTAGATATAGTCCTGCTCACTTCAGTGCATGGCCTGACCTCTGGAGCCAGTCTCCTGGAGAGGAGCTGGACTCCGTGAGAATTGGCGAACTGGGGTGGGTGTTCTTGTATCTCTTTGCCTTGCTGCCTCTACATTGGAGTTTTATCGTCCTACTGGGAAAAGTCCATGCTCATATGGGCAATGACAGTGAGAGCTGGAGAAACGGCCTGCATGATCTAAACCTAAGTGGCGTTTTGTTATTAGATTTCTGTGCATAAAACTGTTTGCCCATAATAAACACCATGCTTGAACAAAGTCTGAGGTGGCTCAGGAGGTAGAGGAGGTCATCTATTAATTGGAAGGTTGGTGGGTTAATTCCTGGCTGCTCCAGTCTGCATGCCAAAGTATCCTTGGGCAGGATACTTTCCGATCAAGTTGCTCTCTGATGCAACCATCGTGTGTGAATGTTGGATAGTAAGCACTTAGATGTAGAAGAGAGTGCTTGTATATGTGTGAATGGGTAAATGCAAACATGCTGGATAAAGTGCTTTGAGTGCTCAGCTAGAGTAGAAAAGTGCTATATAAAAAGTAGTTCATTTAACATAAGTGCATGTGGCACAAGGACACCCTAGGTTGAAGGTCGATTTTGGCCCCAGTCCATGAGCTATGCAGTGCCACTGGATTGGCAGACTGGGTTGGTGATCCTCATCTTTAATGTGTGTCTTCTAAGCCTCCACTGGAAGGTCTATGGCAGGGTGCTGGAACCTTGGATTCAAGAGAAACCTGTGGTGGCTGTAGCTCAGGGGTAGAGGAGCTCACACAATAATTGGGAGTTTGATCCCTGGCTGCTCCAATCCTTGGGAAAGATAGAAAGCATGTAGGCTTACAAAGAAACTGTGTAATGCAGGGGGCCAGCACATGATGCTGACTTACTCAATCACAAGAATTAGGAGCTTGTTAAGCTTGTCAGAGAATTTAGAGTGTCCCAAAGGTAAACCAGCTAAACTCAAACTAAACCACCAAAATGGGTTTTCAAACCAGTTTTAAAAGTGGTCCGGATGTGAAGCGGCAGTTTGTTTCACAGTTTCAGAGCAACAACTGCAAAGGCCCGATCTCCTCATCAACATCTCACATATAATCAGTGAAACACTGCCAGGATTTTTGAAAGGAAGATTAATTCCTAATAATATTTCAATAATGAGAGAGACTGAAAAAGATTTATTGACAATACAAATAGGTCTGTGGCAATAAGACTCTGATTACCATCCCAGTGAAGCTGAAGGGAATCCCAGTAGAAAGGCAGGTGGTGGTGGAGACCAAGATGCAGGCTTGGAGCTCTTAGGTGGAGAAGGGGAAGAAGGGGTTGCATGAATTAATTTGGAAGGGAGAATGAGAGGTAAGTACTGGTATTTAAAGCACACTGAGCGGAGGCTGATTGGCTCGAGGAAGGCAGGCAGAAAGATGATTGGACTGGCAGAGATGAGGTCAGCATTGAGTTTGACAGCCTGGGAAAGTAGAGGTGGTGTCAAATACAGAAATGTGACATTCCATTGATAACCTTGGATCGGTCCGTCAGGGAATCCTCCCTTGACCACCACCTGACACGCATTGCACCCGACCCCTCCGACGCCTCCTGCAGGTGGTGTGCCTACAGGTGGGTGGGCTCCATGTCTCCTGTAATTGTCGGACAATATCCCGACAATTGCGCACTGGATCTTGACATATACATTTTTTTAGATATTTCTTTAAACGGACAAGATTGGACCCTGAAAAAATCCAAACTCTGAATGAACATCCATTACATATTTGGTTAATATCCATTTAAACAGCTGTAACAGATCAGATCTTCCCGTATTCTCTCCGGAAATGTTAAAAATATGCGGCACATCCATAAAGTTGGAATCTACCACAGATATTTTGGAGTGTTCCGGATCTTTCCGGATACAGACCCTTTTTGTCCAGTGCCAGTTGAGTTAGTTCGGGCATCCGACTCGGATGCCTCTGGGCACCTCTTGGGTAAGGTGTTCTGGGCATGTCCTACCAGGAGGAAGCCCCAGGGCAAACCCAAGATGTGCCGGAGAGATTATATCGGCTGGTCTGGGAACAACTTGGGGTCCTGCCAGACAAGATGGAGGAGGTGGCTGGGGAGAGGGATGACTGGGTTTCTCTGCTTAGGCTGCTGCCTTGGACCCAGCCCCAGATAAGTGGAAAAAACAGATTACTGGATGGATGTTTCATAGATTGTTTCTAGTATAGATTCTTAGGTTATTATAGGTTTTGGATTTTCCTCCGTGCTTCAGGTTGAGCAGGTGCTTTGTATTATTGTGTTTATTGTTTACATTACCTTTCCTTAGTTCCCATGTTCAGTCCCAGTCCCGTATCTGTGTTTTTATTTATTTCCTGTTTTAATTTGGCAGTTTTCGCATGTTCTGTATTCAGTTTTGCTTCCAGTGTTGTTTCCTTCCAGCTGTTTCCACTTGTAAGTTGGTGTGTATTCTGCTGTTTTGTCTCCTCGTGGTGGTGTGTTTCTGTGTGCCTTGATTTGCATGAAGATTTGTGGAAGAACAGACCTTTAGTTGCATTATGAATTAGACTGCGGCTCACTACCAGTTCAACCCTCAGCTTTCCCATCAGCAGGTGCTTCTGTGCTGGAAATCACACAACACACTTGGTTCACACAAAGGATGAGAAGGGTGATCTGTTACAGCATGAGATTTGAGAGTTTAATTTAAGATGCACTGCTATAAAAGCGAGAGCGAGAGCTCCGTGCATGGAACAGGAAGCACATTGTTCCTCTTTCAGTCGTCATGTGATCAGAATAAACGTTACGTTACGTTCTCTAACTGAAATGTGCAAACCCCAGAGGATGTAACATTAACGGAGCCTGCTGGATTGCTTTGTTGTGGATTATATTTTTTTATGCCTGACCAGTATATATTTTGACACATCTAGTCCATGATAATAGACATTAAGTTTATGTCACTCGAACTTCAAGTTCCGTCTTCTGACGCATGCTCAGATCTCAGGGCGTACCTCACTCTGTGGTTCCACATTCTTCGCAATTTTTGAAAACTTTGGTAAAACCTTTAGTGATTAAACTTTAGGTTTTTGATTATTTTTTCTGTGTATCCGTTTGTTTGTTCAAATTTAATAACGCCGCAGATAAATTGAGCTCAAAGACACGGATATGTTTGCTGTAACGTCTCGTTTGTGCTTATTGATATATGCAGCCGTCACCACCTTGCTCCTTGCCTCTGCAGGTGAGTACATCTATTTATTAAGGTCTTGTGTTTAAGTGGAGACCCTCCCCTGGGGTATAACTGGCTGTTTTTGACTATTTTTTATTTTATCTTTAGAGTTCAGCTTTTTTGGGGGGGGGGGGTTCAGCACAGCCTTGTGCGTTTGAATGTACAGTTTTTGTTTCACTTTGACTTTGAAAAGTTGGATTTGTTAAACTGTGAAAACCACAAAGATGTTTAACAAACTATTTTTACAACTTAAAATACGAATACAAGTTATAACACTGTAAAATGTATGTACAAATATAGCAAGCAGCAAAGTTACATGCAACTATTTTCATTAAAATACAGGAAACACTGCAGGTGTTTCTGTTGGTAAGTTATTTACTGTGATGATAAATGTCTACAACAACCAGATCCCGACATGTAGATATAACATCTGTAGGTTTACTCAATTTTAATATGTATAATTTTTTTTAGTGATTTAAAAACTGGTACTTTCAACTCAAGCTGAAACGTGTGGCAGCGTCCAGATGCTATGTCATCTCAGATCGGTGATGTCATTTGGGTGTGCCGGGGCATCCGTGGACCCCTGAGGTTTAAACCCGGTTAGTGTTTCTTTAAGCTGGAGTTAAATCTGCACTGAACACATTTTCCTTCTTTGAAACTCTGGAGTCTTCCTCATAACTCTGCTTCTGAACGTTTTCTACAATTACTGCATGCTTCTCACCAAGCTACCTGGTTAACTGATATACTAATATCATCACCAATTATTATCTGTGATATGAGAGCTATGGAAATTTTATTCAATTTTACTTATATAGCACCAAGTCACAACAAACAGTCGCCTCAAGGCGCTTTGTATTGTGGGTATAAAAGCTCTACAGTAATAATACAGGGAATAATAGGGAATAATACAGGGAAAACCCAAAAGTCAAAATGACCCCCTATAAGCAATCATTTGGTGACAGTGGGAAGGAAAAACTCCCTTTAAACAGGAAAAAACCTCCAGCAGAACCAGGCTCAGGGAGGGCCAGTCATCTGCTGTGACCGGTTGGGACTGAGGGGAGAGAGACAGGACAAAAGAAAAGCACCAGAGATTAATAATAACTGATGATTAAATACAGAGTGAAGTATAAACAAAGTAAATAAGGTGAATGAGAAGAAACAGTGCATTATGGGAACCTCCCAGCAGCCTGGGCCTATAGCAGCATAACTAAGGGGTGGTTCAGGGTCATCTGATCCAGCCCTAACTATAAGCTTGATCATAAAGGAAAGTTTTAAGCCTAATCTTGAAAATAGAGAGGGTGTCTGTCTCCTGAATCCAAGCTGGGAGCTGGTTCCACAGAAGAGGGGCCTGAAAGCTGAAGGCTCTGCCTCCCATTCTACTTTTAAGTATCCTAGGAACCACAAGTAAGCCAGCAGTCTGAGAACGAAGTGCTCTATTGGGGTGATACGGTACTATGAGGTCTTTGAGATAAGATGGGGCCTGATTATTCAAGACCTTGTATGTGAGGAGAAGGATTTTAAATTCTATTCTGGATTTAACAGGGAGCCAATGAAGAGAAGCCAATATGGGAGAAATCTGCTCTATCTTTCTAGTCCCTGTCAGTACTCTAGCTGCAGCATTTTGGATCAGCTGAAGGCTTTTCAGGGAGTTTTTAGGACAGCCTGATAATAATGAATTACAGTAGTCCAGCCTAGAAGTAATAAATGCATGGATTAACTTTTCAGCATCAGTCTGAGAAAGGATGTTTCTAATTTTAGAAATATTGCGCAAATGCAAAAAAGTGGTCCTACATATTTGTTTAATATGTGCATTGAAGGACATATCCTGGTCAAAAATCATTCCAACACAGTGTTACTGGAGGCCAATGTAATGCCATCCAGAGTAAGGATCTGACACCATGTTTCTAAGATTTTTGTGTTCGAGTACAAGAACTTCAGTTTTATCTGAATGTAGAAGCAGGACATTAGAGGTTATCCAGGTCTAACTAATTGTTATTAAAGCTTCACTACTGATATGAAGAGGTTTGAAGATCTTTATGGAAAAATGCATTATTTCACACAAACAGACATCATGGATATGATCTCTACTTACAACCAAGACGATGTATTTATTTATTTGATTTTGACTTTTTGTCAAAGTTATAACTTTGACAACGATCCTTAACAAAGCAGTACAATTTTTTTAATTTTATGTTATGCATAATTTTTTTATTGGTATTATTCCACAGCAGCATTACCTCAGCAACAGGTGCCAAAATACCATCCATTGTCTGTTGTTTCACTGACTGGTGGCTGTGTAAGTAAACAGTTGCATTTTGACCTTTAACCTCTCTGCTCTGTGTTGTTCCCTCTTTCAGATCAGAAAAACATCAAAGCTGAGTCTGTACAGAACGTCACTCTGCCATGCCGAGCTCCAAACAGCAACATCTTAAATGTAGAGTGGACCAGAGCTGACCTGGGAGAAGAATATGTCCTTTTGTACAGAGATGATCAGTTTTATCCAGACAACCAGCATCCATCCTTTAAGGACCGGGTGGATCTGCAGGACAGACAGATGAAGGATGGAGACGCCTCTTTGATTCTGAAGAACGTGACGACTGCTGATAGTGGGACATACGAGTGTCGCGTCTTCATGAAGGAAACACGCTCGTGGAAGATCATCAGCACCATCACCCTGAGTGTTGCTCCTCCTCCAGGTGAGTGAGCAGAGTTCAGTGTGTCTGTGATCAGAGGTGAAGCTGCTTCCTGGTTGTTGATGTTTTTTCTAAGAGCTTTGTAGAAAGCAGCTGGTCTGAGTGATGTGATCAGAGTGCAGTAGATAATGTCTGACAGCAGTTTGAAGAGGAAATGGATTCTGTTCTGTTCTTCACTCATCACCTACCTGACAGCTGACACCTCACACCTCTTTCTACCTGCAGGTCAGCCCCGAGGATCTGCTGGACTGATCGTCTGGTCTCTCACTTCTTGCTCTCTTTCTTGTTGCTGCTGCTCTTTTTGTTTTGATCTACAGAAAACAGAAACAACAACAGAGTCGTGGTTTATGATGACCTCCTGCTGAGCTCTGAGCCTGCAGCGAGAGAGTGGAACGGCAGTGGTCTTGAGCGTCTTTTAAGGACACTTTTTTTTTGGGAATGCTGAAGAACTTTAACATTGCCAGCAACAACCAGCCTACTCTACCTGAGGAACAACCTCTTCATCCTCCTCACCTTCAGCAGGCCTGCGTCCAGAGCGAAGAGAAGAATCAAGTCCCCGAGTTATGAATGCATTTGAATTTGATGATCCAATGGAGCCAAAGATCAACTGTTGGATCCATCTGAATGTGAACTGAGCCACATGAGGCAGTGTGATGCTCTGGGAATGAAACTCGATCTCACACAATATAATCTGACACTGTGGCCATGTTGTAGTCTGTGAACGTATTCATCAGTAATGTAGAAGACAGCGTACATCACCATCAATGACGTAAATATGATGAGCTGAAGAACAAGTGGAAATAGAAGTTAACAACAGTAAAAGTGCCCGTGTGATGGTGATGCATCGTTACTTTAAGCAGAGTGTGACAAAGAAGCTGAAGTTAAACCCTCACAGATGCTAGCGAGTCTCTGACTGTAAGTAGAAACAAAATGGAGGAGGGCCGCAGTTTAAAGTGAGCGCACGCCTCGGGTTAAAAGAGGAAGTGGTTTAGTTTGCACTTTGACCCAGTGCGCAGCCTCACTATAGTAGCAGAGCCTCTCAGAGCTACGGCACGCCGCCCTGTGATTGTAACTGTTGACTTTTATACAGTGACCTTCTGTCGTGAAGTTATTTGCAGAATATGTTTCTGCTTTAGGAAGCTGAAGAATATCTAACTGTCTGAGCGCCATAGATAAGGTGATGGTGTTTCAGCGTCATTTTGTCAGTTTAAACCTGCCGTTTCTTTTCTTGTAACTGAGCTCAGAGCACAGAACAGGAAGCACCTGGTTCCTCTTTCAATGCATCATCTTTTCAGAATAAATGTCAGGAGTGTCTGTGAAGTCTAACCAAATATCAATTTGAATGTGAGGAGGAAAGTTTCCATCACTTTACCTTTAAGTAGATGTGACCCATAACTCAGTGAGTCTGTCCACCTCGACTCAGCCACAGCTGCACCTCAAACGGGTCACGTGTCTGGTTTATTTTTGTGAGTGGTGTTTTTTTGTGACTCAGAAGGATGAAGAGAAAATTTGCTGGAAGTTTTCTGTGACTGTGCAGATGTTTGTTGACTTCTAGGACTGAAAATGAGATATTCATAAAAGCTGGAAGTAACCCTGTTATGTGACTGAGAATGACAAATGTATTTATTTAATTGGCTCTGTGTGGCTGCTCAGGGTCAGCAGAGAAAACTAAATTCAGAGTGAAGCGTTGGTGGTTTTGACAGTTTCAGGCTCTGCAACACCTCCCACACACCACCTAACACCACGGTGCACCTACAGGTGGACTGAGCGCCCAACACCTCCCTCGCCGCAGCCTCAATCAGGAAGCTGTTCTCTACTCAGAACAAAAAGCTTCTTTTACAGCGACAACAAAGTTCAGTGTAGAATAATTTCTCCCAGGCGCTTTCAGAACTCCTCTGATTCTGAAAGTACCAGGACAGTGATGATGATGATGATGATGATCTGAGGAGGAAGATTGTATTTATTAACATGAAGCAACCATAAGATGAACTTTATGTCTGTGAATATTACACACAGCTTCCTGGCGGGTTTTCTGTTTTCCACCCTCCTCCTCGTGTCTTACTCCCTCCCACCAGAGGTGAGTGCAGAGGGGGAGGAGCCACGAGGAGGACAGGCGTCCTTCCTCCAAAGCATCCTTTTAAACTGATGGCAGTGAAATGCTGTTTGGTTCAACTGCAGCACAAATAATTTTGCTAAAGCTCGACTGCAGCTGGATTTTTATATAAAGACACTTTTAAATTCTCAGCCGTGATGATGGCGCTTGTTTCCACTTCGAATCTGATATTTGCAGGTTTGTTTTCCTCCCGTGACAGTAAAGGTCAGAGGTCAGATGTAAACCATCATTTGTTGGACAAACTGAAGCTCCTCTGCTGCCACCTACTGGCTCTCATCATTCTGTGACTGATGCCTTTATACACAGAGCACACGCTCACTGGCCACTTTATTAGATACACCTGGCTGACACTGGTTGGGTCTCAGTTTGTCTCCAGAACTGTGTCAGAGCTTCATGGCACAAATTCAACAGAGGTCTCAAACCTTCCTCAGAGATGTTGGTCCATACTGATTGTTGCTGCAGCTGCACGCATACTGTGTTTGATCTGATCCCTCCATCATTCAGGACGCACAGCTAAAGTAAAAGTACAGCTTTTGATATCAAAATGTTTCTCTTGTGCTGACAGTAACGTTCATAGTTAAATATGCAGCAGCTTTTCTGAGATATTCTGCTGTTAAATGTAGAAAGATTTCAGATTCCTTCATCGTTTAAATCACTTTTCTGTCCTCAGAGTCTGACTGAACTGACAGCTGCAGGTGACCCGTTCAGGTGTCTGCACTCAGCTGTTGTAACACGTTAATGTCACTAGATGGCAGCATGAGCTCGTGTTTTAGGCAATGTTTGAGCTTTTTATTGTTTGTGGACGCTGCTGTTATGAAACTCTATGATTAGCTGAAAAGTGAAGTGTCGTCCTGTCCCTGTGTCATTATGCACGTTCTTAATTAAACTAGTTTTATTATAACCCAAACATGCATATGTACTATATGTATACACAGACACATGCATGTGTGGCTACACGTACCTACCCATATCAAAGCACCAGTAGATACAAAACACTCAATCCTCTATAGATCAGAGCTTAATGTACATGTTTGTACAGTTCAGTAATAACAAAACAGCCTATCACATTCATATCAATACACATAGTTTACATACTCCTTATAAGTTTAGCATCTTACTGCAGAGAATTATGAATCATAGGCTTTTATTCAGCTGTGTTTGAACCCCAGCTGTCTGTAAGTGTTGTAAGTCTGTAAGAACAACAATAAAATCACTCTAACATCTGACCTGTGTTTGTTCAGTAAGCAGAATGAGCTGTGACAGTGTTTCTACTGAACTTATGGAGTTCGTGCTTCAGTCCTGTTGGTGCATAACTGCATGAAGCTTGTTACACAAACAGATGATATGAAATCTATGGATGCAGGATGATCAATAAAAACCATGAAAAATGAAAACCGTCAGGTAACTACATTTCAAGGAGGGGGGTGTGTGTGGTGGTGCTGTGGCTGGCACCAGTGCCTCACAGCAAGAAGGTCCTGGGTTTGAATCTGGCTGAGGCCTTCCTGTGTGGAATTTCCATGTTCTCCCTGTGTCCTCGTGGGTCTTCTCTGGGAACTCCGGCTTCCTCCCTCAGTCCAAAGACGTGGAGTTAGGATGAGGAAGGTTAGTTTTCCTGTTGTTTATTTTATTTGTCATCCCTTTCCTTCATCCTCTGCTGAGCAATCCCTGAACCACGACACGTTTGCTCCATCTAAAGAATGTTGGTCAGTGTGAAATGGATGATTGTGATTGGTCAGAATTATCCTATAGGAACTTAATGCCCCCCCCCACACACACACACACACTGTTTTTCTGGGGTTTTTTTTAAAGAAGGAAAACACATTTTGCTCATTCTGTATTTAAATATTTATTTTTGAATTAACTAAAAATAAAAATGTCATGGCAACTTCTAGCTTTGTGTAGAACAAACCTGATGATACAAACACACAACTGAACACAGACTCACACTATACTGCCTAAAGTATTCACACATCTGCCTTCACACACATGAACCTGAGTAACATCCATTATTAATCCAGAGGCTTTAATATGATGTGAGCCCACCCTTTGCAGCTATAACAGATTCAGCTCTTCTGGGAAGTCTTTCCACAGGTTTAGGAGTGTTGATGGGAATTTCTGATCATTCTTCCAGAAGCACATCTGTGAGGTCAGACACTGATGTTGGAGAGAAGGCCTGGCTCACAGTCTCCGCTCTAATCCATCCTAAAGGTGTTCTATCAGGCTGAGGTCAGGACTCTGTGCAGGCCAGTTAAGTTCTTCCACACCAGACTGGCTCATCCATGTCTTTATGGAGCTGCTTTGTGCACTGGTGTGCAGCCATGTTGGAACAGGAAGGGACCATCCCCAAACTGTTCCCACAGAGTTGGGAGCACCAAACTGTCCCAAATGTCTTGGGATGGGTGAATCCTTTTGGCGATGTAGGATATTAACAGAAGGAGAAAATGGTATTTGATGGAGTTCTTGCTTTTTATTATTTACAATTTATTGTTTTATTCCTTTGTTTCTTTGTTCATCATAATTATTGTTGGTCTGGTGTAATAAGGTTCTGTGTCATTGTTTCACAGAAGAGCATCATTAGGATGTGACGATAGCCTAACTGGTCAGTAGGTGGCGCTGTTCACGAGATCATCTTGATCTTATTTGACTTGTTGTCCCTCTGTGGTTGTACAAGTTTAATATACTGAGAAGAAAACAGAGAATATCCAAAAGTCAGTGTCCTCAGGTGTGTGTGGAGCAGTCAGAGAGCAGCAGCTGGATTCCAGTGGTTGGACTGGTGGAGCTTCAGTGAGGAGTCGATGACGTCTGACTCTGGTTTAAAGCATGAACGCACAAACACACACAGTTCAAACAACATGAGAAAAATAGGTTTCATACAGCAGAGTGACAGAATGAGGAGACGACACTGAACACATCAAACCAATCAGAGTTCAGATAATATAAAGCTCATTCTTCCTGTAACACCTTTCAGGTATAAACTGCTTCCTGCACGACTCATTAAGACTCACATCAGCTGACTCACACACCTCCCTGAACAACATCAAACTGTCATCAGTGAAACGCAGCACTTCCTCCACAGCTGTCACAGTAAAGGTCTTGCTGCTTTTCTTCATCGGTGGGTTTTATTGTGAAAGAACCTCAGCAGGAAGTGCTAGAGTCTGAGCAGAGCGGTGACTCTGCAGCTGTAAATATTAACATTAATCTCAGTTTATGATGTGAACTGTTGCAGCATTTAATCCCCTCTGATTCCTTTACCTGCTCTTTATTTCAACATCAGCTTTTCTGTGAGCGTTTAATAACCCTAACCCTTCATCAGTGGCAGCCTGATTTTAGACTGTGGTGCTCCTTCAAAGAGCAGCGTGCTACACCCCTCTGCACCCCCCACTCTCTTTGCTGTGGCAGTGAGAGGTTTGACTGCACTGATGAGGTGTGGATGAAGGCATGCCTGAGGTCAGCTTTGCAGACTCTCGTGCTCTCTGGGTTGTTTTAGAGCTGCTTATCAAGTGCTTTAAAATCAAACCCATATAACTTCAAACTCTGGTGTCAGCCTCCACCTTATGTTGCAGCTTCTGAGTCAGGCTGTAACAAATGGGACGACACTGAAGTTCATGAGTGTGAAAGCAGACGAGTGAATACTTCTGGCAGTTTAATGCATGTTAAAGGGAACAGTTTATACTGAGTAAAGAGCAGCTGGACCTCTGGGCCTCTTTGTTCTGATGCTTATTTGTCCTTAACTCATGTTTTCTGTGCTCAGTGCTGAGGACACAGCAGCTGGATCACTCTCTGCACATTAAAAAAAGGTCACTGCAGCTTGAGCAAATGACACAAGTGCTGCTGACATGCAACACTGAGACGTGTGAAAACTAAATTTAAGCAAAGAGCAGCAGGTTTCAGCAGCTCTGTGCTCATTTGTAAGTGAGAAAAACAACAGGTACCAAACAGACCCACACTTTGACACACTGTGTACCTTCAGTTCAGTGGAAACAAGAGGAGGAAGTAGCTGCTGTGGTTTCACATGCGGAGGCTCATTTTTCACTCTTCTAACTTTATGAAAATAGATTAATGTGACTGGTTTGAGCTGCTGTAGCTGTGGATCACCTCCCATCCATCAGTCAGATTTAATACTCAGATAAAAAATGATCATTTGTCATTTATTCCAACAATCATCACAGCTCTGAGCAGCAGGCTCTCGGCTGTTTCCCTGTTAAACACGTCCTGACTGCTGTACAAACACACCCTGATTACTTTCTCAAACTCTCACATTCATTAACAGCTCAAACTGCTGACAGGAACCAACACACACAACATCTCACTGCAACATCTGACCTGAGAACCACAAAAACACAAATGGTCTGAAACAAAGTCTGAGAGAGAAAAATCCAGAAGTCTGAGTCTCACCTTCAGGTTTCCTACAAACACGTCTCACCAGTAGAACCAGTAACACCAGCAGGACCCCAATACAGACTGATTTAAGAAACGACAACGCAGAGAGAACAGGAGAGGAGAGTGATGGAGGTGGAGGTGTGGATGTAGGTGGAGGTGTGGATGTAGGTGGAGGTGTGGTGGTGTGTCTCTCTAAAATAAAGCAAACACAGTCATTAAGTTGTGGTCACATTGTGAATGTTGAAAGCTGCAGAAACACAGACAGGTGAGTGTGTCACCTGTGACAGTGATCCAGCTGGATGGAGACTCTCCATGACCGCTGATGTCACACTTGTAGAGGCCTTCATCAGACCTGGAAACATGCTGGATGGTCATGTGACCTGTAGGCTGCTTCCTGATGAGGGAGCCATCTTTATAGAAAGCAGCTGGGAGGTTGGAGGGAGTGGTCTTTGTTTGACAGAGCAGAGTGACGTCATCTCCCTCCATCACAGGGAGGACAGGACTCTGCAGGATCACTGATCCACCTCAACACAGAGACAAACTACAGCATTTCATCCATTTACACACAGCTTCATCAACACTAACTCCACACACTCAGCTTACCAGTGACTGTGAGCTGAACCATGTTACTGATGGCACCCTCTCTGGACTCACACCAGTAAACTCCACTGTCCCATGGGAAGATGTTGCTGATGATACAGGAAGAACCAGACCAGTTTTCCCCACCCATCTCCACACTCAGCTCTGGTGTCTGTGCTTGTGTTCCTCCTCAGAGTCCATCCAGCAGAGCTGTCGTCCTCCTCACAGCTCAGAGACACAAAGTCTCCTTTAAAGAACTGAGATCTGCTGGGACTCACAGTCAGACGAGCTGTGAGGGTTACAATGAAAAAAGCATGATGATCATTTTTATTGTTGTCAAAACTAATAGCCCCCACCCCCAAACAAGCATTTTTTAAAAAAAAAGTAAAAGTAAAAGAAATTCAATTAATGTTTTTCTCACTGTCATATTACATTTCACTGGATTTCAACACATGAATAACCAGTCCTTTAATTCAGTAAAGTATCATGTGTAAGACTGATGTGATAAAGTTGCATAAATGAAACAAATGTGAGCAACAGCAGCCTGTTGTCCACAGTCATAATGGTGAGTTATTGTGCTCAGCACCAGCTGGTGAAAGCAAAGATCCCGACTGAAAGCATTAATGGTGAAGAAGCATTTAAAGGAGTGAAACAGACAGAAGAAGGTTACTGACCTTGGTCTGTGGTGCAGCTCAGCAGTGAGATCAGAACTAAAGACAAATGGTGGATTGTGTTTGTGTTAATGCCAATGAAAACATTCATCAAGGCTCGGTTCATGCTTTGATTTCAAAATAAAACTCGATCATGGAAAATGAGCTGATGACTGCAGTGAGGTCAGACTTCCATCCACAGACACTGATAGAACTGCTTACAGCACATTTCATTCACAACACCTTCAGTTATTATTAGAACACTGTTACTTTAAGCTGAGGAGGATGGATTCAGATTATTACTAATCAGGTCTGCAATATTTTAATATTTTAGTTTTTTGTGTTTCTTAAATCAAAGCCATCAAAGTTCAAAGGCATTAATTCAACATCTTCACTGCTTCTTCCTCATATTTTAGAGGTGAATGTTGGTCCACTGCACAGTTAGTTTGATATAAAAACACAGAGAGTCTTTACTCACAGAGCACACGCTGCACACATGTTTCCTCCATTGTGCGTCTCACTGATGTGTTACAGACACAGGCCAAGTAGCCCCGCCCTCTTACTCTGAGCATGTGTTTGTCTTCTGTGCATGCTCTGATGGAGCAGGTGGAGCTTTGTGATGGTGTAAGTGTAAAGTGACATAGTTGCAGAGTTACAGCTACAAACCCTGTGATTTGATTCATTTCATATTTCTTGGCAGTGATGATGGAATTTGTTCTGCCCTTTAACCTTCTGTAACAGTAAAGGTCAGAGGTCAGATGTAAACCATCATTTGTTGGACAAACTGAAGCTCCTCTGCTTCCACCTACTGGCTCTCATCATTCTGTGACTGATGCCTTTATACACAGAGCACACACTCACAGGCCACTTTACTAGGGACACCTTGCAGAAACTAGAGTTGGACCTACTTTTGCTGTCAGATCCGCTTGAATGCTTCATGTCACTGATTCAGCAAGATGCTGCAAATATTCCTCACAGATTTATGTCTATATTAATATGACAGCA